>CM073771.1:119285706-119303131 GCA_037158775.1 Hetaerina titia
TCGCCAATTTTTCAATGATAAATGGTTTGTGCGCTATCATCTTATCAATGCCAATATACGATCAACGATCAAGCGCAAAGTTAACCGACACAGTCAGAATTCAGCACTCCACGCCATGCACATCGGGGAAAAATTATTACCGATACCCTTTCATACAAACCTTGCTCATGCATTTCCCCCTCCATTCATCAGTTATCGATCTCGGTTCATTATTCAACTCGGGTTGAAACAGCAGCCTGCTGGACTCTGCTTCGGTTCGGTTAAGCCACGGCAAGGAGTAATGATTCATAGTTCTCTCTCTCTTGAACGGGAGGATGCGTGGGGGTAAAAAGGGTCCATCGTCCATGCCCTCCGTGGCCACACCCCCTCTCCTCCCGCGCGACCCACCGCGGGGTCGGAGGGCGAGGGCTGATAGCTTCTTCCCTGGTGGTTGAGGATGCCGAGGAATGGAGGGCCCGTTCACGCCCGATCCCAACCAACACTCGCTCTCCTCATCTTTCAAGGATCTTCTCTTCTTTCAAGGGCCTCCTCCTCAGTCGCCAGGACCATCGGGGAAGGGCCCGCCATCCTGATCTCTTCCCTCCCCCTTATTCTCTTGATGTGGTGGCTCGACGAAGGCTAATCCCTGTAGTTGTGCTACTGCGGGTCAGAGGACACCATCCTACCTACATGTATTTACAAGCGATTTAGCAGCGGCTACATGAACAAAAAAGCCAAGTGCTCTGAAAATTCATTGATTCGATCTTCATTAAATTCCTCGATTCTACATGACCTGTCTTGTTATAATGGAGGCTTGACGTAGGAATGGTTTTGGTTCATTTTTATTCCCTTTCTTCGTATGACATATAACTAACTTATTAGGTGAATTCACCCTTGTTTTGAAAAAATCTACCTCCACAATTATACAAATTTACACGTTATTTGACAGTTTTAGAATATTTTTCCCTATTCCCTTCCTCTCCCATTACATCCCTTATCATATACCTTTTCCACGTGGTGATTGTACCTCCTGCCACACACCTTTTTGGTGGATCGAAAAATATTAATTTCGATGTCGAAATTTAGCCTATGTAGTTTCCTATTGTTACATTATTTAAAGAGATTTAAAACAAATGAGTTCCTTGACAACTGGTGCAGTGGTGGTACGTGTTTTAGATTCTTCCAGCAATAATTGGGTTACGCCCATTAAGGTGGTTTGCAAAGTGCGTTTGCTTTTCTTTTTTATTAATTATTTCAAAGCATTTTAGGAAAAAATCATTTATTATTCTCTCGTGATAAAGCGATGTTTGATTATATTCTTTGAATAAATTTCAATAATTCCAATAACACTAATGCAACAAAGAGATATGGACACCTATTAGCCCTAATCTAAATTACATATGAATACTTTCTGGAGACATCATTCCTTTAACTTGATCAATATTTTAGAGGAAAGGACTCCGCCATTGTACAGTGACATTTTCAAAATCTGATGGCAAACGCATCTGCGTAGAGCAAATATTACATTCCGGACATTATTACAATTCAGTTTATAATGGAATGCTCAGGATAAGCAGATGAGGAAGTTCCTTGATGCCTCGACCCACAATCTCTCATCACGCATCGCTATTCTTGCGATTAATATTTTATGCAATTTTTTCTGCCGTTCGTGTTACGCTGTCGGTATTTTGTGCGTTATGTATCACAAGTTATTCGTGATAAGAATGATGTACCAGAAAAACTAGGTCTTGTTATACGACGATAGGCTGACAACTAATGCACGCGTGCACCACAAATAAAATGACCTTTAGAAGCACTCCTGGTGGCATGTGGAAGTAACATCCCCACTTAGCACGCATGCGCAGGTTTGAGGTCGTTACATTCATCCGGTGTATTTTGAGAAGCGGAAGTATGGAGACGTGTTCTAGTGCTATGTCTACGCGAGTTGAACAGCGTGCTGTCGTCGAATTTTTAACTGCTGGAAAAGTGACTCCTACCGAGATTCATTAACTTTTAAAGGCTGTTTATGGTGACGATACTGTTGATAGGTACACTATAAATCGATGGGTAGTTTAATTTCGTGGTTGCGAGCCTGGAAAAGCCATAATTGTTGGTGAAATTTCCTTTGACTGTGTTTTTGGATGCTCACTGAATTAATGTGACCGATTTTCTGGAACGAGGGGGAACGGTAAATTCTTCTCAGTATATACAGACTCTAAAATACCTCCGACGTCGAATTTGTAGTGTTAAAGCCAGCCTGGCGCCAATAATCTTGCAGCAGGACAACGCTCGTCCACACACCTCGCGCGCAACTGGAGAGGCTCTGAGAAACCTTATTCCATTCCTTATTCCCCCGATCCTGCACCTTGCGATTTTTATTTTTTCCTCAACTCAAGGGACACCTCAAGGGTAATCATTACACCTCGGACGATGAGGTGAAGGCAACTGTCAAGTCAAGTCCTGGTTTCGAGAATAGTCGGAAGATGTTTTCAGTGACTGAATGAATAAACTTGTTACACGTTGGGAGAAATGTGTTAGCCTTTTCGGTGACTATGTTGAAAAAAATATATATGATTTTTAAACTTATGGATTGTACTTCAAGGTACCTTTGGCCCGATCTTGATATTTGTTTTTGTTTGTGGTACACAAGCATGTGTGCATTACTTTTCAGCCTTCTCTAGTTTATTGGAATATTATTATATATGCGTGTGAGTTGAGTTGACTTTCTTGAAATGCTAAAGTAGTTGCCCGATAAGAGTGATACAGGATGTGATTTGGAGCAGCAAAGAAAAGAAGATTTTAGGTAATGGAGATATAATGCAACAAAACATGCTTAGAAATAAAATGGTTGGGTAGAGTAAAAAATGAATAAGTAAACATTTGGAAGAGAAGGGTGAAGAGGGAAGCCTGTTGAGTACTCAGGCAGAGTGAGATTCATTGGACACATGGTAAGGCGCGATAGTTTACCGAATATAAAAAAGTGAAGGGAATATGAAGGGGAAGAATTAAAAAAGTAGGTATAGGATGAGCAGCGAGATGTAGGTGATAGAAAATGTCTGTGGAAGGAGCTGTGAGGGTATTTAGAGATTAGCAGGAAACAATATCCTTGACCGATAAAAGGGATCAGAGTAATCTCCAACCACGCTGGAGGTGGGGGATGTATTTCGGGTCAAAATTAGTCTGGTCTGCAATCACCCCCTGCCATACATCATAGCGGTGGCTTCATAGTAGTAAAAAACACAAAAACTCAAACCTATTAGTTTTGTTTGATTTTGTTCTGATTTTGTGTCATGTGAGGAGGGAAGAAAAAGTACTTGAAGGGCGGAGTACATTTCTCTTACTCTATTCTTATGGTCCAATCTGCCAATGAACACTGGGACCTCGATACATAAGAAGACTCCTCTGTTCTGATCTTTTCTCATAGTCATTGCCAGTCTCAGCTGCTCTCTTCGTTGCGAGAGCTAGTCATCCTAAAAATTTGGAGTGCCATTTCCTTTTTTTTTAAACATCCATGTTTTTAAAAAGAACAACGGACAACCGTGTTGTGTGCCGAAGGCTGTGGTTTTCCATCCACATTGACGTCCTCGTGCCCCGAAAAATTCTTTTTTGATTTAACGGCCGAGCGGTCTGTTTGCGGAGGGCCCCGACCGAGTGCGTCGAGGCCAAGACGAGCACGCGGGCGGAGAAACGACAACATTCCCCGCGTGTTGGCTCTCAAACAAAATGCCGGCTGTTTGAGCGATCATTGTCGTGAGAAAGTTCGCGGTGGAAATCGGCGAAGAGCGTAGTGCCATCTAGTCCGCGCCGCGAAAAGGTCAATGCCCAACGTGCCCTTCTCCCACTTCCGCTTCCGATTGGTGCGGGAAGAGAGTGCCGCGGGAAGCGGCGAATCAGGGTACGCCAGGAGTTGAATTTGAATGTATTAAAGGAGTTTTTATTTAAATACCCACAGTGAGCACGGATTAAATGCTCCTAATGATTCCATCAGTTTCAGGGTTTCAAGACCTTGTCAATTGACTGACTGAAGTTCTTTGTGACGACTTTTTGCTAAAAAGCGAGCGTTCAAAAGATGTTGTTTTAATGTTTTCGGTGCCTTCGTTTACGTTTGAAGCAATTTGTACTTCTTCCCAGCAATGAATCCACCCACAGATGATACTTCATATATTAAAATTGGTATCCAAGCGTACTGGTAGGTGAAAACGTGATCTTTTAAAATTATTTTATTTTAGATATTTTAGCACCCTACAAGCCAACGCTAGGGTGTGTGGCAGGGGGTGAATACACACCAGACCAAATCTAACCCTAATATAACCCTACCGCGGTCGGACAATATTATGGGACGACTAACAAGATGACTTGATACTAACAAATGTGCCGATCGGACTCCAGCAACTTACGACCGGAATTCCTTGTAAAAATTCTCAAAAGTTCTGCTCTTTAATGATTGGAACTTTGGTGGAGAATAAGTATCGTACTTAATTCAGTTGGCAACCCTGAAAATCTAATTTGGCGATTCGTTTATTTCAGTATCACCATTCACACGATGCGGCTTTGTGTGTACTGATTCCATTATTTACATTAACTACGAATATAAGGTTTTTACGTTCATCTCTTTTGTTACTTTATTTTTTGTCTGTCTTTGACATTTATTGAACTCCATTCGACCAGTCTGTTCTTTGAAATGGGTCACCTGCTGCTTTGTCAATATTCCCGATTCTAATTGGAGCAAAATGGTGAATGAAAAAGGTCCAAATCGGTCACTAAACCAATGAGAATATGTAGTTTGTCGGCCATCCTGCTCAAATAAACCTATGACATACGCGTAGACACAAAAACGTAGAGATATTCAGACATAAATCATTCTGAACATGGCGTCAAAAAGTGTTCAGGCAACAACAAAACATACACTTTCGTTAAAATCTGCAAATTTAATTTTATCGCGGAAGAACTACTTTCCCCGTCAACGTATGGAGAAAGTAAACATTTCATGAATAGTAAATGTATCTTCCATCCGCCCTTGATTTATTTTTATGTATTTTATTTTGTCCTCCGCGTTAAGGCTCCGTGCCGCAAATTCTGCTTTGCATTTCAGATGGGGAGAGCAGGTGCTCTTTTCCTCCGGATCCAAAATCAGCAAACAGCCTGTCTGGGCATCCTGCCAATCGGAAAAAGCAGCGATTGCGATCGTTTTGCATTCTGAAAAGTCGAAGACGCTGAAATGTGTTTCATTATCAAACAAGCGCCGGGTATACGCGCGTGAGTTGACGCTTTTGAAGAGCCGTTGGGGCGTGTCTTAAAAATGCCTTAGAAATCGAGGCATTCGCAGAACAGATCACTTTAGAATTTGCCGTGCATCATGTGTCATGGAGTGTGGTGGATCGGTATGGATTGATTTGACCCCTGAGATGCACTCGAGACAGGCTTCGAGATGAAGACTGCTGAGTGGAAGCAGCGATGGGTTAGCGCTCTCCCTCTCTCTCGATGGCATGAGTCATGGATCATCACTCGGAGGGCAACGGGAGTCTTCGGCGCAGACCCCGATGTTAGAGCCAGAAAGTCAATATGTCGAAATAAGTCTGACAATCCTCCCGCGATTCCATATCCGCCTGAGAACTGATCCTTGAGGAAATCTGCCAGAGATTGGCAATATTTGGGAATACGAGGTCTGCCCAATAAATACGCGAACTGGGGCCATAAAAACTTTATTTTGTTTAAAGCATATTTTTGTTTTGTTTGTTTTATCAAGTTTACACGGTTATAAATGCATATAAAAAATAAATCCCCCTGAATATCTTTAAAACTTAACTTCAGAAGTTACTATTAATCAAGTACTCTGTTTCTGTGCATGAGTTTATGAGTGGTAACTTTTGACTGTCAGCTGTTTTAAATGTAATGTTGTGTATGTAGTGTTTCAGTTTACGAGGGTAGTTAGAAAGGTTCTCGGAATCACCACCAGATTTTAGCGCTAGCTCAACGAGTTTCCCGCATAGTAATAAGTAATTTTTTATGAGTAAAGACCTAACACGTCAGTGCTCTGTGAAGAGATCTGTGGTGCGGACGCCTCTCTCTGTTGTTGTTTCCGTTTACTGGTTTGGTAAGATGGAAAAATTGAGATTCGAGCAGTGATTAAATACTTCGTAAAAAATTCATAAAAAGCAAAGAAAATTCATGCCGAATTACAGGACAACTCTGGTGGACTCTGCTCGTTCAAATTCAACTGTTGCTAAGACTTCATTGACAGATAAAAAGATAGCTGGAAGAACACTGAAAACTAAAAAAAAAGAATTCACTGATGGAAGCCGTTTATTTCTATTCCATTCCGAGAAATTTTCTTAATCACCCTCTTATTTAAAAAAAATATTAGGATTCGACTGCAATATTTAATTGAAACGTGAATTTGTGTTCATTATTCAAATTTATTTCCTGTATATCTTAATGACGATGTTTTATGCCACATGCCGGAAAGAAAATGCAATGACATTAATAAATAAAGAATTCGGGGTACCAATAACCACCAATTGCTCTTAGCGGCTTTTGACCCAATGGCTGCGCCCCCCCTTCCGGTTTGTCGCTTCTAAGATAGATATGTTGGTGCAGGAACGTTTGGAAAATGTGTTAACATTTTTTTTAGAAATTCCCTCGTCAGATGAAGGGAGGCCCGACGGTGGGCGGGCCCCCCTCGACCGGGACGAGAATGGGGACAGTCCCCCCATCCCCCCCCCCCCCGACGCGCAGCATCCCGTCGCCTCCGCCCGCCACCCCACCCCGCGGGGAGAAAACGCGCGCCTTCCCTCTCGATGGACCCGGTTTGCCCTCACGAGGGCCGGCGCAGAAAAAGAAAGTCCGTGTGCGACCCGACCTTAAAGATTGAGACGGCGCATCATCCTCTTTCGGTCGAAAGACCCGACAGCGACAATCTTAAATCAAAGGTCTCTTTTTATAGGCGAAGTTGGAGCCCATCTGATACTAAAAACCCTTTATACGCGTTGAGAAATTCAGACTGTATTAAAGGATACCAAAAAGGGATCTGCAGTTCCGTATATCTGTGTCCCACCAGTATAATCTGTAAGACACGAAAACTCACAAACATTGGATGACGCTGTGCGGGGCGTACTTATCCGGGTTTATGAGGCGGAAGGGTGGCGCAGACTTTTGAATTTAAACTCGGAATGCGATTTGCATTTATATGACATTAACGGGGACTGGTGGACAAGATTTAGAGGTGCATGCGCAGAAGTCACCAATTGAGTTTCTGTAACGGGAGCCGAGAATATAGGAATATTATGATGCATCACAAAAATCCCCGTCAGTGGTAAACGGTCCACCTGATCCAAAAATTGGATGTAACCATTGGGTAATGAATGACCAGAGGGGCCCAATTTTGATTCCGGGTGATGCAACGCACCACGAACACCCAAGAGTTGTATCTGTGAATGCAAGTGTTGACACCAGGGTTTGCTACGATGAGGAGCCACGAATGGCACCGGGAAGGAAACCGTCCCCTTGAAGTACCCTGACAATGCACGACTATCGCTCCCCCTCCCGAGTCACACCCACACCCTCGCTCGGAGGCGGCGGCCTGCCGACCTGCGGCCCGAACACTGATCCGATATCGGAATGATCCAAAGAAGTCACCCAAACTCCCTGACTCAAGTGATAATAATTCTCTGATCTCGGATAATTCTGTGCCCCAAACGCAATTACTCATTCGAGCCATTGGGGCTGTCTATTTTTGTATTTATCTAAACATAACTGACAGGTATTGCCGAGTTAAATACAGTGTTTTTAAAAAAGATATCGGTAAGAAATGTTTCCTTATATATGTGCGTGAAGTGCTGAATTCAGACCGTGTCGTTTAAGTGTGCGCATGATTGCAGATCGTATTATTGGCTTTGGTGAGATGGTGCCGGACACGCCATTATAAATGAAAAATGTGAAAGATATGCGCTAAACCCTTCCTCCCGAAGGTCTTCGGACGGACGGCCAAGAGCAGAGTCGAGAGTCTCTGCTGTCGAAGACGTGCAACGACATCGCGACGATTCCCCAACCCCATTACAGTTCCGAATTGGTACCAGCAGTAGTTTCCCTATAAAAGTGAAATCCTCCCTCCCTCAAAGGACACCACCAATGGGACCCTAAGTACCGTCAAAGAAGCTGGCACACTTGTACCCTTGAGGACTTTCCGTCTGCCCGGGAGCCTTCGAGTCGTGGAAAAGCCGCTGTCAAAAGTTTGTCGACGCTCAAGGGATGTACTTTGAAGAATGTTTAGGCATTGAACGAGTGATGTCTGAAATAAATCTATTTTGCGAAACATTTCCCGATACATTTTAGACACACCATTTATTCCTCCCGCCAATGTTATTGGCATCTAGAGCTATGTCATCATGCATATTTCGATCCGCTTAGCATTACTGGGACCACACTGTGCAGTTTTAGGTATTTGGATCGCTATTGAGTTAGGGTGAGCGTAAGTCGGAAGAGGGACTCGCTTCAGGGGTTTGGAAACCGCGCGTGTGTTCTCATCCGAACCCCCGGGTCTCTCTCCCCCCTGCACGGGGAGGAAAGGGCATTCGAACCACGAGCGTGACACCAGGCGACACCTAGCTATTAATCTAATTTTTTTAGGCACCAGTATTATAAGTGTTATGAACACAGAGTTCAGTCGTGGTTAAATCGCAGCTCCGTGAAAGAAGATTCGAGATAAAAAATATTGTATAAAATAGCCAGTCCTGCTCTTCGTACCCAAAAAAAATTTTCGATTCGATTTATTTCTGCATATTTAGGGGATATTAATTCTAATATATGAGTAATAATGATGTAAAAATCTATTTGTCTTATTTTTCCCTTGGTATCCATTAAGATAGTCCAGTCTTTCAATTATTTTTTTCTAATTAGAAGTCTAGCAAATTGCATTCAATTTTTCATTTATTTCTTTGAATGCAGATTCGTACTATTTCGGTCAAAACTTTCCAATTGCTAATTTCTTGTCGATCACATATTTAGAGCGTTTCCTCAAGTTTCTATTTAGTTGCAGAGTGGAGTCAGTGGTTATTGTGTCGGATTAGTTATCATAACGTATTGTATACGTTTAGTTAATATTTCCTCAAAATATAATTTATCATCTTGCACGTTGGATATTCTCTGGAGTTTCTAAATTAATTCGCATGTCACAGTTCTTTAGTCTATCTAAGGAAAGTAGCTAAATATTTTTGAACATTTTCATTCCACGCAGATGAAATAATTTTTCCCTCCGTCTTTTCCCTGTCATTTTAAAGCGATTTTACTGTATCGTTTTTGGCGCAGGTTCTTTGTAAATCTCCAAGTTGACCAGAACTCCTCCCAACTGCCGCAGTATTTCGAAGAGGAGTATACATAGTACTGGATATGACATCGACGCAATGATAATGGGACTGATTTTACGGTTTTACGTGTAAAACGGCTGCGTATGTGTGTGCTGCGTACTTAGAGCCACAAAATATTTCAAAGCCTAATTTCTACTTCGTGTTACTTCCCTTGAGTATGTCGTCACCACCGCACCCACGAGACGAATCAAGCTACACCACCAAGGAATTTGAAGTGAAACGCAGGGAGAATCAGCTGCACCATTTCATTCAGCGTCTGGTAATTTTTTTTGCCACCACAGTACGCGGAGCACCAGACCAAAATGGTTTCCGAAAAAGTAGAAACTCAATTCATGGAGTCTTAATGATTTAATGTATTTTCTTACACAGTGACCCTTTTCCCTCTTTCTTCACATTTTGTGCTTAATGGCTACTCTGCCTATATCTAACTTACATAAATAGCTAATTTTTCCTCTCTTTTAACTGCGGCCAATTCCTCCGCCATCTTTGGATTGAACTGGAAGTTTGACTGTTACTTTGGCTGGCAAGGCATTTCATTCTTTCCCCCTCCGCACCATCGCACCGCAGGACGTTCATTAAAATGCCCAGGTATTTGGAGTGAGGAAAGAAGTACAGAACGGGGCGCGGATAGCCTCGAAACTAGGCGATTTGGTCCGATTCCTCGCCTCTCCCACTTCCGAATATGGGTTTCACACTCCGATCCCTTGTCCACAATCACAACCTCCCCACCCAACCCCCTCCCACCCTCTCTCCCCTCCGAGCGTGGAGTGGGAGGCATTTCCTCCCCAATTCAAACCACGTCCCGGATATGATGAAGGTATTTGTTGGACATACAGGGTCTGTCCCAAAATTAAGTTGAATGAATCCGGAAAAACATTTAGTGTGGAGCAAAGAAGAGTAAATTACCAAAAAATTCTTCAAAATAACAGCCGACGTAAACGCCTCTATCAGTGGCGGTACGCTTCCTGAAAGACATCGATGGGGTTCCAAAATGGCAACATTTCGAGCTCCTTGTTATTATTAGGGAAGAAAGAGAGTCTGGTGGAGGCACAATGGGGCCGTTGGGTGGTTAGAGAAACGTTACCACCTTTTTTTAAATTTTACTACCCCGCAAGCAACCGCTATGGTGTGTGGCAGGGGTGAATACACACCAGACTAATTTTGACCCGAATATTTTTACCCCCACCGCGGTCGAAAAATATTATTATGATCCCTTATCGTTGGTGGAAAAAATGGCATCATAAATGTATCTGTTTTCCTCTTAATCATCCGGAAGATGAATGCATACAATCACCTTGAGTGTTTCCTAAATGTGTGCTGGGAACGTCAGGCGAGGGTTTGCACATTTCTCTTGCGAGGAATGTCAAATTAGAAGGCTGTTCGAAAGCAGTGGCACTTAGCGGCACCCTTAATCATTCCCATCGAACGGCCAGCCAAATGTAACATTCTGGGAAATCAGGGAAATTAATCGTGTGGACTCACATGTGATATTGATCGTGCATCAAATTCCAGGCTGCGTATGTACCCGTTTAAAATTATAATTGCGTTCAATTTCCCGATTTTTCGTGCAGTTGTGTCCTTTGGGTGGTCACTGTTCTGGTATATTTACTGTGAGACGGAGTAGAACTCCAATTATCGTCGATGTTCACCGAGGTGGGCGTGGCATCCTCCAATGGGAGGGTTCGACACCCTTTGTCTGACGGCCTCTCAATTTATGGCAGCGGTGGGCATTTGCATCTGCGAGGGTATCCAAAGTCCGATTAACGCTTCTTGCCATGGATGTGCCAAATCTTCCCCTCAAATCAGAAGTGATCGATGTTTGAACTGTCACCCCACGGCTAAGATCGAATCACATGGAGAACCCAACTCGAGGGGAAGACCATTCATTCCAGAGCGAAACGTGTACGAGGCGTGGCACTCAATGCCACGCGCCAATCCAGCGACGACTCGAGTCGGTTTCTTCCCGAGGATGTTCTCCACCCCAATCAATCCGAAGGCTTGCTTCGTTTGAGTCTCTCCCTGGAGTAGGTCAGTATTTTTTCTGACATCCTCACGTGCATATTTGCATAGCGGGAAGGGACGGGGACCAAGTGGGTGGGGCGCTCGGCTTCTTGCCAGGGTGGAGTCTCGAGTTCGACACTCGACGTTCAACAGATGACGCCTCTGGGCACCCCCGGCGGACACAGGGTGTGTGCGAAAGTGGCCGCCTTTGCGGGGAAACTGCCACCCTTCATTTTCCATGTCAGTACGCTTCAATCTCCCTGTGTCAGTGGTGCAGGGATAAAGAGATTGACGTGTCGGAAGGGGCTGCTTCAAACAAATCCTCGGATTGCTAAGCCCTTCGTGATGATGGTGTTGATTTTTTTGCAATTATACAATACAATATAAATTTTATGCATACATATTGAGGGTTCCTGCACATGCTTACCTCTCAAACGTTTATGTATACAATTATTATACAACTTTATCAATGTTGCTTTGGAACCAGTTATGATTTGTGTATGATTTACTTGCTCTACGGTCACTATAAGCAGGCTCTTACATTAATAATTCTATTTTATTTGCACTTATTACATTGTTATACATTTATTACATTTCTCGCTATTTATTTCTACACTTATTATTTATTGTTAGTACTAATTACTTAATACGTTGCTTATTATAATTATTTTTCGAATATTTAAACCGTGTGCTTATAATTTTAGCTTATTAAGTCTTATATGCAAATTCTTATTTTCTTTATCCTCCTTGGGTATCGTTTGATACTATACTTTTCATCTTTACATTTCTCTCTTGGTGCAATTCAGTCTTAACTTTGATGATGATGATCATTAGGCATCCTCACCTCTATCGTCACCCTACGGCTCTCTGGCCTTGAGGCTTCACGCCGTTGTTCGTGTGGCCGATGCGGCCCACAACTTTCGATGGCGCTTACCCTTAAATGAAAAGAGAATATTTGCCAGAGCCGAAACATTCCCTCACATCGATTTCACTCCTCCTCCCTCCCTCCCTCCCTCTCTCTCTCTGTGTTTGTGTGTGTGCGTGGATCATTAATTTTTTCGCAACTCATCATCGTTCCGTCGTCTAAAATTTCTCTTTTCTCTCCCTCCCCTCCCCGCCCCCTCCATCGCTCTCCCCGGACGCCCTTCCCGCCCAGATGGCCCTCATACATACGAGGAGTGCGAGCAGAGGCAGACCATCTACTCCGACGACTACTACATACCCATGTCATCCGCAAACTTCTACCCTTATGGCAGCCCCGTGGGCTACCAGCTCTACTCGCCGACGAGGAGGAGCCTGGCGTCGAACCCGGGTTCTCAGCAGCTGAAGAGGGTCTACGAGACACGAAAGTCGAGGATGGCGCTGCCGGCAGAAGACGCCGGCTTCTACGAGAGGGACGGCTATGGAAGCTGGAGGTGCGTCGCTCGTTACGTCTTTGTTTCTTTCTTTTCTATTTCACGCTCCCGTGGATTTCCTTGCTGCGTTTTGTGGAATTGCATCATGGGAAGGATCCTGCGTGCGCGCCCCTAGTCTCGAAGTTCGAATTCTTTGACGGATTGAATTAATCGAATACTATTGATAGTGGACTTCATATAGGTGTCGAAATGAGCAATTTTTTGATTTATATGTTTATGATTAAAAACATTTTTTATACTGCTTTAACTTCAGGTGGTTTCTCCGCTTAACGGCGTATGAATGCCTTCAGGCAGTTGGCGGGTGATTTTCGGATTCAAAGTGCATGAAGATTAGAGCCATGCGATACACAGGGTGGTCAGCACTTGGAAAACCGGAATATCGGAGAAGTGTTTGGGAAATCGGGGAGAAAGGGAAATTTATTGAAAATTCGTGAAATTTCACGGAATGTGTGGTATTTTTCATGAGACAAAAAATTACATTTTGTATTTCATTTCAAAAGACCCTTCGCTCATTGTGAGCAATAAACATGATAATATTTAAGGCTGAAAAGCCTTACGCCACATTCTTGTGTTATTCCGTTGGATGATAATAGCAATATCTAGTGGCAATGTACTAATTTACCGTCTGTCGGCTGTAATTAATTTATCACAATCATTATTTTCATCTAATTTTTATCGCAGGTTAAAAAATGAGGAAACGAATATTATCTCTAGAGTGATTCAAATTTTCCGAGAGATTCTGTCATTAGTTCTTTTTTTTATTTCTGCCGAAACCCTTTCGAGTAAACCCTGAGAAAAACCCCTGAGTTGAGAGAGAAATGAGGTTCAATGTTATGTGACTCTACTAAAGAAACGGTTGAAACTCGTTTAATTCCTTTAGACAAGTGAAACCAACTTCCGATGCTGTTGATCTGCGTAATTGAAATTGATTCCATTAAAAAATGTATTCGGATATCCACTGACCACGGTGAATAACCTCTCGTATAATAACCAGCTCCTCTTCGCTGCACAGAATGTATCTCGTCCCAAGAAAGTGGCGGCAAAGGTGCAGTGTGGTGTTTGGTTTTACTTTGGGTTGGTGGTCGACTGAGATGTGCGATGTTCCACGGAATGCCGTGTCCTACTGGTCGTAGAGTCCCTCAGCGAATTCGCTGCGACGAAATGAGTGGTGAGTGTAATCTAAATGCAATCGTTCGCATAGATAAATAATTCGTATCCCATGGCAGCGCGAGTTGTGCGAGTCGAAGTCGAGGTGGATTTCCCTGTGCGATGTGAAGTCGCATATTCTCATCGTAAGTTCTAAGCATCGACACTTCTGCTCGATCGTCCCACCTAAAGAAGATTCCGCATTCGAAATCCGTCGAACGAATGAGATTGGGTTTTGCAGCACGAGGACCCGATCGCTCAATCAGCGCAGGGGACCAGTGAATCGCCGAGTTAGTTGGGCACGCACAATAATATTCTCAGTCATCAATTAATTTCCTAAGAGGATTCATTCAATAAAGTATTATCGCGTTTCTCTTTATGCTCATCTATAAAATACCCCGAAAGCCGCCGCAAGGATGTGGGCGGGGGATGTTAGGTCACCATCCGTAAAAAAGAATAAAACTGCGTGCAAAACCCACAAATCCATGCCAATCCACGCCTATAAAGGTGTATATATTCATGCGAAACCCTAATAGCTCACACGTATGCAAATACATATACTATCAACTAACATACACATGCACGTACGAATATACCTTATGACTATGCCACGTTTAATCTTAATAAATCAAAAGAGAGATGGTACTTTTTTCCACACTTTATTATTTAAAGTCGACCGGTTTCGTCGCATAGGCGACATCACCAGGTACATAGATTCAGTGAATTCCAGAATATATAGTTTTTTTTTTGAGAGGGGGGGGACTTTAAATAATAAAGTGTGGAAAAAAGTACCATCTCTCTTTTGATTTATTAGAATGGATTTCCACAAAGTGAAGCCTGAAACCATCGAGTTCAACGTTTAATCTTGTCCAAACTTCTAAATGTAATATCTTTACCATTTCTATAATGAATTTGATTCCTTACTACTATGAGTACTGATTGCCGCTTAAATTAAAAGTATGAAGAGTATTAAAACCGCTATTGTCGATCATGAAATGAGCGGATCATTGGGTTACTATAAGACTCATCCGTCCTACTTGAGCTGACTCAACGTGATCCTCAATGGGAGCCCCAAGAGACTGTGATCTATGTAACCCATGTTCTCATCTTTTCATTTCCAAAAAAAGAATTTCCTCTTTTATTCTTTTATTTTTTCCCAAAGTCCCGAATATATTTCTTTCTGTCAGAATCCATGAGGTTTTTCTTCTAATTCTGGGAACCTTCGTAACTGTCCATCGAGCATTTCTACCTATATCCCACCGTAAGGATTTTATTCACTTTACAAATTTTATTACCTGCCGTATTGAAACTGAATCCTCTACTCATTTACACGAGGTTAGGCTGACAACTAATGCACGCACGCTTGTAGACCACAAACCACTCCTGGTGGCATGTGGAAGTAACATACCCCTTTCATACGCATGCGCAGGTCTGAGGTCGTTACAATCATCGAGTGTATTTTGAGAAGCGGAAGTATGGAGACGTGTTCTAGTGCTATGTCAACGCGAGTTAAACAGCGTGCTGTTATCCAATTTTATATTTTTTTTAATTTTAAAATTAAATCACGAATGTCGAAGTTGATTTGTACTATATTACAATTAGTATTGCAATATATAAAAAAACATGCAAAGTAAAATTGTGATCATTTCCATGTTGATAATTATTTTTCTGCGTGATAGCATGAGCAGGTAATCTCATGTTACCGGCCGTTATTTATTGATATTACCTCGTAAATATAGTGATATTTGTTCATTTTCCAGTGGGAATTGTCCCAGACGCATTTCCAAATCAGGTAAAGGGCGATAGTCAATGCAAATAAAGCAAAGGTAATGAAGTCCTTGGGAAACATGAAGGCTAACAGAAATATTAAGGGCACTAACTAGAGCAGGTTCAACTATTTACGAAGTGTTTTGGACCAATATGATCATATTAGCGGGAGCATAAGAAGAAGAATTGCGTTGTGAAAATAAGCATTTAGAAAGAGGGAGGTAAGGACAAGAACGAAGAAGGATGTGCGGAAGAGATTAGCGAAAACTTGGGTGTAGTGCGTAATTTTGGACGGAAGCATGGACGTTGAAGCGCGCGAGGATAGCGGCGTACTGGAGGCTCAAGAGATGTGGTTGTGGAGGACGATGGAGAAGGTGAAATGGACGGAAGGAGAAGCGAGCCAGGCATGGTTCGTGAATGATCTCAGATTTTCCCGGCGTATGGTATTCAAGAATTTTTCTCGGGTTTCCCACCGGGTCAGGTTGATGAAGTGCACCGACGTTTCGAAGGCTGACTCTGCCATCGTCTTCAGGGTGAAGTGACTGAAGTGACTGAACTTCACCCTGAAGACGATGGCAGAGTCAGCCTTGGAAACGTCGGTGCACTTCATCAACCTGACCCGGTGGGAAACCCAAGAAAAATTCTTGAAGAGGCATGGTTCATTTAGGAATAGAAATTTGTATTATTTTCGTACCCTGCAAGCCACCGCCAGGGTGTGCGGAAGGGTACACACCAGACTAATTTTGACCCAAATTTTTTTACCCCTACCGCGGTCGGATGACGTTATTCTGATCCCTTATCGTTCGTGGAAAAAACTACGTCTTAAATCTGTTCTATACTTAATTTCTCTAATTTTATCGACATGATCTCTCCTACCGTAGTACGATGGGGGTAATAATACATTTTCAACATCACTGCTAAAGAGACATCCTTTCAATTTATGCAGGAAATTAAATCTGTAATTTAACCTTCGCTGCACTGAGTGATCTAGCTTCTCGAATATAGTATAGTATATTGGATACGCTACTGAGTTTATCATAAAAACGTTTTACAAATCTAGCTCCTCGACGCGGTATACGATCCAATTCGGCAATCAATCCAACTTCGTGAGGATCCCATATTATACCAGCAGCTCATTCTGAATGAGAGAGACATTATCAGCGGAAGATAAATTCCTCTTTGACCTTTTCATCACATTACCCTTCTTATAAATCCTAAATAGGTTGTCCTCTGCTTTTATCTGTAATAATTAATAAAGGCTGTGGAATTAGAGCAATCAAAAGGATTCCAGGGGATATGCTTTAGATACTATAGTACCCTGAAAACCACCGCTATGGTGAGTGGTAGGGGGTGATACCTCAGAATACACACCAGACTAATTTTTACCCGAATATTTTTACCCTTGCCGCGCTCGGATAACGTTATTCGACATATCCTTATCGTTCGTGGTAAAATTACATCTGATATCTATCTGTTCTGCACTTAATCTCTCTATTTTTTATTGACATGATCTCGCCTAGCGTAGTACGATGGGAATAATAATACAAGGTTTTCAAAAAATGGCCAGTTAAAATTTGAGGTCATCGTTTATAACAGTTCACTTTCCTGGAAAGTTTTCACCTACATCTGCACAATACCCCCCAAGCCGCAAGTAAGGGCGAGTGGCGGGAGGTGTTAGGTCGCCACTCGTAAAAGAGAATAAATCCACATGCAAATATGTGTTTCAGACGAAGATGGTAAAAGTATAGAGGAGAG
>CM073771.1:119303231-119413725 GCA_037158775.1 Hetaerina titia
TCCATTCCAACCAATGCAGCTCATGGGACAACTCGACATAGAGAATAGATAAGTAATGAGAGATGGAGTCTCTCTTAACATACCATTCGTGAAGCTCTCTCCTGATCCATGCTCGTTTTCCCACCTCTGTTGCATATTTCCCAGCTGAAGAAGAAGATTTACACTGTAGTTGGACATATTTGGGCACTAATCTTCCTGAGAAGCACCGGCTGTTGAAGTAGATGTTCAAACTCGCTAAACGGTATTTGATAGACAATTTTCGGTATAGACTTGCCTTGGTTGCGATACTAGCGCACTTGATAAAAGTAATGGTTTCAGGCGTAACTTTGTGGAATTGCTTCATGGTAAAAAATTGAAACACTGTAGACTTCCACATATAGAATTTATTAAACGACCCGGGTTTCATCGCTGAGCGACATCATCAGGTGAAAATTTTTCGGTTACATACCAATATATACCCTCTGAGGCGAGGTAGGAGATTAGGGGAGGCAGCGAGGGAGGAGGAAGGTTCGGTGGGGGGGGGAGAAACAATGTAGTCAAGAAGGGGTGGGGACACACAATGGGGAAGTCATTAGCCGGGTTATGAGATGGGAGGCAAGGGAAAGGAAGGTCACGAGCGGGGGGGAAAGAGTGAGAAAGCCTCACCGGGATGGGATAGGGTCTGAGGCAAAGTGGTCAGGGAAGAGTCGGAGGTGGGTTCTTCCCATCCGTGTCTTGGGGTGAGGGGGCGGGAGAGGTAGTGGTGATTGAAGAAAAGGTGGTAGCGTCGGTGTGAGTCACAGTAACATTGCAAGGGGAAGGGGGGTGGGACGGTTTGGGGGAGCGGGGGTGTGGACGGTTAGGAAAGGAAAGGTTCAAGAGAGGGAAGCGGGATTGATACAAAAAATCATTTAAAATCTTAAATTTGTCCGTTTTTACAATTTTTAAAATTTCTATTTGTTCTAAGGCGTCCAACTTGGGACCTTTCTTAGCAAAGTGCAGGATTTCCGGTTGGAAGTCACTAAAATGGTTGCAGTCCAAAAGGTGTTTGGCGAATAATGAAGTGTGTTTTTCGTTCCTAAAACACGCCTCATGTTCCTTAATTCTTAACTTCATATTTCTGCCAGTCTGGCCGACATAAACCATATTGCACACGTTGCACATCAGTTTGTACACACCACTCCTCAGCAGAGGGTCCACTTTGTCTTTTCCTCGACTTATTAAATTGTGGAGATTTTTTGGGTTGTAAAAGGCTGGCCTGATCTTCTCCTTGGGTAGACTATTGCTGATATGGCTGGATATACTCCCCAAGAATGGAATTTTGCGCCATTTGGGAGTGCCCTCTTCCGAACAGAGGGTGGGAAAGATACTCATCGTAGCTAACTTATGCCGTTTTCTTTTGTAAAGGGAATCAACAAGGGTGGGGGAATAGCCGTTGTTGAGCGCTATTTGTTTAATGATGTCTTTCCCACCCTCTGTTCGGAAGAGGGCACTCCCAAATGGCGCAAAATTCCATTCTTGGGGAGTATATCCAGCCATATCAGCAATAGTCTACCCAAGGAGAAGATCAGGCCAGCCTTTTACAACCCAAAAAATCTCCACAATTTAATAAGTCGAGGAAAAGACAAAGTGGACCCTCTGCTGAGGAGTGGTGTGTACAAACTGATGTGCAACGTGTGCAATATGGTTTATGTCGGCCAGACTGGCAGAAATATGAAGTTAAGAATTAAGGAACATGAGGCGTGTTTTAGGAACGAAAAACACACTTCATTATTCGCCAAACACCTTTTGGACTGCAACCATTTTAGTGACTTCCAACCGGAAATCCTGCACTTTGCTAAGAAAGGTCCCAAGTTGGACGCCTTAGAACAAATAGAAATTTTAAAAATTGTAAAAACGGACAAATTTAAGATTTTAAATGATTTTTTGTATCAATCCCGCTTCCCTCTCTTGAACCTTTCCTTTCCTAACCGTCCACACCCCCGCTCCCCCAAACCGTCCCACCCCCCTTCCCCTTGCAATGTTACTGTGACTCACACCGACGCTACCACCTTTTCTTCAATCACCACTACCTCTCCCGCCCCCTCACCCCAAGACACGGATGGGAAGAACCCACCTCCGACTCTTCCCTGACCACTTTGCCTCAGACCCTATCCCATCCCGGTGAGGCTTTCTCACTCTTTCCCCCCCGCTCGTGACCTTCCTTTCCCTTGCCTCCCATCTCATAACCCGGCTAATGACTTCCCCATTGTGTGTCCCCACCCCTTCTTGACTACATTGTTTCTCCCCCCCCCACCGAACCTTCCTCCTCCCTCGCTGCCTCCCCTAATCTCCTACCTCGCCTCAGAGGGTATATATTGGTATGTAACCGAAAAATTTTCACCTGATGATGTCGCTCAGCGATGAAACCCGGGTCGTTTAATAAATTCTATATGTGGAAGTCTACAGTGTTTCAATTTTTTACCATGAAGCAATTCCACAAAGTTACGCCTGAAACCATTACTTTTATCAAGTGCGCTAGTATCGCAACCAAGGCAAGTCTATACCGAAAATTGTCTATCAAATACCGTTTAGCGAGTTTGAACATCTACTTCAACAGCCGGTGCTTCTCAGGAAGATTAGTGCCCAAATATGTCCAACTACAGTGTAAATCTTCTTCTTCAGCTGGGAAATATGCAACAGAGGTGGGAAAACGAGCATGGATCAGGAGAGAGCTTCACGAATGGTATGTTAAGAGAGACTCCATCTCTCATTACTTATCTATTCTCTATGTCGAGTTGTCCCATGAGCTGCATTGGTTGGAATGGACCAGTCTTGACGACCAAGTCCGTCAACGCAGTAGTGAAGTGGCCCACAAGAAAAGAGTGACTATCAACAAAAAACTTGCCAGTCTCAGTGGAAATAACATTAGAGTAATCGCCCACGACTCCCTTCCCCCTCCAGTGCAATCAGACACAGTGTTTTCCTCTCACAGTTTCAGTGAAAGATTAATTAATTTGTCAAAGTTCGATTTTCCCCCAAAGGAACAAGAGCTGCTCCGAAAGGGCCTGAAATATGTTCCAAACCTACCGATTTCGACCAACGAGTTGAAAAACCTAGCGATAGACTGTGAATTAGCCCTACATAAAGATGAGTCGGGAGCCAAGCACCTTATTGCTCAACATATCAACCGTTTCAACGACGACCCAAAATCCCACCATCGCGACCTTTCAGCGGTGTTGGCTCTAAAAAACTCTATCTTTAAAAACGACCTCATTGTGCAGAAAGCCGACAAAGGCAACGCTGTGGTAGTCATGGAAAAAGAAAACTATATCCAGAAGTGCGCAGATTTCTTCCACGCAAACAACATCGTGGAACTCCCAAGTGACCCAACTTCCAACTTCCAGAAGGCGTGTAAAAGTGCCATCAACTCGTGTTCAGTGATTTTCCGGCCTGGTGAAAAATTCAACCTCACCCAAATGAATCCTTTAGTCCCTCGTTTTTTCGGTCTCCCCAAAGTCCATAAGTCAAACATTCCAATAAGACCGGTGGTCTCAAACGTATCAGCTCCCAACCACCTAGTAGCTCAAAGGTTGAACAGTGTAATTCGCCTGTACTCAAAATTTTCCCCCAAGTTCGGAGTCAAAAACTCCGCTGAACTGGCCAACATACTATCCAAATTAGTTCTACCACAGAAGTGCATCCTGGTTTCATTTGATGTGTGCAATTTATTTACCAGTGTCCCCGCTGCAGAATCTGTGAATCTTGTGGAAGCAGCCCTCATCAAGGCAGGCGCCCCCGCCCCCGTGATCAGTGAAATTTATTCCC
Organism: Hetaerina titia; assembly: GCA_037158775.1. Lineage (NCBI taxonomy): Eukaryota > Metazoa > Arthropoda > Insecta > Odonata > Calopterygidae > Hetaerina > Hetaerina titia. The sequence continues at coordinate 119,307,018 of CM073771.1, forward strand.
TGACAAGTATGTGCGTCACACAAAATTATTTTAAGTTCAACAACAAAATTTACAAACAGCCCGAAGGCCTGGCTATGGGCTCCCCGCTATCCCCCCTCCTGGCAGACATCTATATGGACGATTTTGAAAGGAGTCTGTTATCCCTGAACTCAGAATTAATTAAAAACGTGGTTTGCTGGTACAGATACGTTGACGACATTTTCTGCATTTGGTCTGGCTCCACTAGACAACTTGAGAGGTTCTTAAATTTTTTAAATAGTGTCGATAAGTGCCTTAAATTTGAAAAAGAAATTGAAACAAATGGAACTTTGAACTTTCTGGACATCTCAATTTCAAAAAATGTTAACCGGAAACTGGAATTTTCAATCTTCCGAAAAAAAACTTATACTGACCAGATCATCCACTCATCTTCCAGACATCACGTTTCTCAAAAATTGGCCGCCTTTCATTCACTATTACACAGGTTACTCAGTATTCCAATGTCAGTATCCAACATAGCCAAAGAACTAGACATCATTAAACAAATAGCGCTCAACAACGGCTATTCCCCCACCCTTGTTGATTCCCTTTACAAAAGAAAACGGCATAAGTTAGCTACGATGAGTATCTTTCCCACCCTCTGTTCGGAAGAGGGCACTCCCAAATGGCGCAAAATTCCATTCTTGGGGAGTATATCCAGCCATATCAGCAATAGTCTACCCAAGGAGAAGATCAGGCCAGCCTTTTACAACCCAAAAAATCTCCACAATTTAATAAGTCGAGGAAAAGACAAAGTGGACCCTCTGCTGAGGAGTGGTGTGTACAAACTGATGTGCAACGTGTGCAATATGGTTTATGTCGGCCAGACTGGCAGAAATATGAAGTTAAGAATTAAGGAACATGAGGCGTGTTTTAGGAACGAAAAACACACTTCATTATTCGCCAAACACCTTTTGGACTGCAACCATTTTAGTGACTTCCAACCGGAAATCCTGCACTTTGCTAAGAAAGGTCCCAAGTTGGACGCCTTAGAACAAATAGAAATTTTAAAAATTGTAAAAACGGACAAATTTAAGATTTTAAATGATTTTTTGTATCAATCCCGCTCCCCTCTCTTGAACCTTTCCTTTCCTAACCGTCCACACCCCCGCTCCCCCAAACCGTCCCACCCCCCTTCCCCTTGCAATGTTACTGTGACTCACACCGACGCTACCACCTTTTCTTCAATCACCACTACCTCTCCCGCCCCCTCACCCCAAGACACGGATGGGAAGAACCCACCTCCGACTCTTCCCTGACCACTTTGCCTCAGACCCTATCCCATCCCGGTGAGGCTTTCTCACTCTTTCCCCCCCGCTCGTGACCTTCCTTTCCCTTGCCTCCCATCTCATAACCCGGCTAATGACTTCCCCATTGTGTGTCCCCACCCCTTCTTGACTACATTGTTTCTCCCCCCCCCACCGAACCTTCCTCCTCCCTCGCTGCCTCCCCTAATCTCCTACCTCGCCTCAGAGGGTATATATTGGTATGTAACCGAAAAATTTTCACCTGATGATGTCGCTCAGCGATGAAACCCGGGTCGTTTAATAAATTCTATATGTGGAAGTCTACAGTGTTTCAATTTTTTACACATATATTTGAAAGGTATATTTAATCTCACAATATTAGACGTAATCCTAGAATAAGGCGCAAATATCCAAACTAAAACGCGTATAGTTCTGTAACCAAGTAATTATTTAATGAGGTTACTAAGCAGTCTGAATTTCATAAAATCTAGTTAAAGGTGAGATACTATTTCATGAAAATTTTTCAACCTTAACATGATGTCGATATTATTTTAGTCTCAATGTAATTTTTGGAGACATGCATAATAATACAAGAATATTGTGATTGTAAGAATGTTTGCATTTCATTTTATAATTCATGATGGATGTTTGTGGATAAAATATTGGACGCAATATAACTGTATGAATTCCATGATTAATAATCATAGTCTACCAGTTAGGATAGGTTTTGAACGTACACACTGACTCGTCACTCCTAAACTTCTAAGTCTCTCGTAAATCGGCACAAAGTATCACTGCGCACTGCAGTAAACCCTTCTACGATTCCTCATACTTTCTATCTCCCTTCATTCCGTCCCACTGTTAACTGAATTTTTCTTTTACTTTCCTCACCAAACTCCCTCCCCTCAATCACAGTCTTCAACATTCCATCAACAATCAAAATTCTATGAATCCGCTTCTCATGCCTCCTATGAATTTCTTCCAACGACCATTTCTCTGCCCCCTACATCCCCAGGAAGTTGGATTGAGTGCCGAATTGAATCTCGTACAGCGTAGAGGAACTAGATTTGTAAAACGTTGTTATGATAAAATGAGTAGCATATCCAAAATATTGAAGGAACTTGACTAGGAATCACTAACGAAGGAAAGGTTAAATTACATATTCAATCTCATGCATAAAAGGTTGTCTCTTTAGCTATGATGATGAAAATGTGCATAAGTTTTACAAAATGTATTGGTAAAAGTTTTGGAAAAAGTATTCATTTCAGATTTTGCTACAGTGCCTCTCGAAATTCTTCAAAGTACATCCCTTGAGCGTCTACCGAGTTTTGCCGGCGTCTTTTCCACGACTCGAAGGCTCCCTGGTAGACGGAAGGTCCTTAAAGGTACGCGTTCAAGTTCCTCTGACGGCACTTAGGGCTTCATGGAGCTGTCCTTTGAAGGAGGAAAGATTAACATTTGGGAAAAGGAAATATTCTGCTGTTGCCACGCCGGAACATATCACATATTTGTTGGCCCCGGTGGCGGCGGGGTAACGTCCTCGTCTCCAATCCGTCGCGTCGCGGGTTCGATTCCAGGGTGGGATTTTTTCCACCTAGGGCTGGGGTGTTAGTGTTGTTGTTATTGTTGTGTTGTCATTGTGTCCGATGTAATGGCCAAAGTGCTGTTTTTGGACCAAGACGAATAAATAAATATCATTGCGATGCCGTTGCAGAAGGTCTTCGCAAGCAGACACTCGAATCTGCTCTTGGTCGTCCGTCAGTACCTTCGGGACGAGTTAAGCGCAGATCTTTTGCATCATCAAATTTTCATTGACAATGCCGTATGCACTGTCGCTATCTTATCAATGCCAATAGCGGGTTTCACTATTGGGAATGGGAAATAGTTTTTTGGTTCCAAATCGGGACTCTAAGGGGTTGGGGAGTCGTCGCGATGGCGTTGCAGAAGGCCTGCGCAAGTAGACACTCGACTCTGCTCTTGGTCGTCCGTCCGAAGACCTTCGGGAGGACAAATGTAGCGCAGATCTTTTGCATCACCAATTGCCAGTGATAATGGTGTGTCCACTGTTATCTCATCAATACCAATATACGATCTGGGATAATGCACACAGTTAACCGGTGGTCTGAATCCACACTTCACGCACACGGCAGGGAACAATTGTTAGCTATACTTTTTATACAAACCTTGTATTTCCGGGAACAGTAGAACTCATGAAAAGCTGAGGAGTTCAGGAAAACTAAGTGAAATTGCCGTTTTACACCGATGGGTTAGAAATTTACGATCGAGGATAAAACACAAGCACTTCTAGATATCCTTCATTTAGAATGAAAGAGATTGCATTGGAGGGATTCACTTCCCATCTTGGCCATTCAGTCGGTTGCAGGAAGTGAGGCAGAGGCTGAATGGGGGAGGTAGGGAAGGCTTAGCTGGCCATTGATGATCGCTGGAGCGGATCGAGGCGCGCGAATTACGACTCGGCCAGAGTAGCGGATGACAATCAATCGATTGGCTCGAGGGAGGGAAAGCGGTGCATCCCTGCGCTTCGACTCTGCCTCCCCTTCACTCCAGGGCCGCTGGAGTGCGAGCAGATCCGATTTACTGTATTTCGCGGTAGTCTTTCTATTTTCTTAATTTTTTAAAAAAATTCCTCGACAGATGCACTTATTGAAGATATATTTCTATTTATTTATTTGTTTACGGGATAAACCCTTTTACACAAAGAAAGGCAAAAAACATATATTGGTTCCACAATTCTATAAAAAAGTCATTTGCAAACGGGTACAAATTACATAAAGTTACATACTCGTTATTGAGAAGTATGATATAATGTAAAATTAAAGAAGAATGTTGTTTTGCAATGCATGAAAGGCATTTTCAGATGGTATACAAGTACGCAAGCATACCTGGTTAGGTTAATTAATGTAGACAAAATATCAATTTTAAGTAATATTCAAATTAAGAAATGGAAAGAGAATATTAGAAATGTAGTATTTGTTGAAGGCCAGTTGATGGCACAAAATGATGAATGTTAGTAGTAATTATTAACTTGACGTTGTGGCATCGATTAAGAAAATTTTCCAAATGGGCATTAGGCACAACATATTGAGATGTACAGACATATTTCAATGAAATAAATGCATAAATAACATCAAATGAGAGCATCATTACTTTTGACTTCTGCATCATGTTGAGTCACCTAACTGGAAAATACATTTATGTTAAATGAAAAGTCTTGTTGAGTCCGTCTGTAACATTGCAAGAATGGAATTTTTGGGTTAAATATTAAAAAATTTCTAAGAGAGATATTTAATTTTTTTTGCTAAATGAAAACCGCGGGTCGCGGTGGTCTAGTGGGTAGAGCGTTGGACTACTGACCGGAGGGTCCCGGGTTCGATTCCCGGGCAAGGCACTTTGGGCACCTGCTCGAGAGTCGCTCGAATTTGAACTCCTTAGGTGGCGATTAAAAAAAACAATCCTGGTGCATTCGTGATTTTTCGCGGCTGATGACTTGCCACGAAAGTATTTTTTCATCACTCTTGCTTTTGTTGCGAAAATTAAACCTTTAGTGGAGAATCTCTGTCCGATATTTGAGATAATTACCCAAGCACGTTTAGAAGGCTCTAAGCAATTGCATTAAAGTCCTGTCAATTGTATCTCTGTTGTGACGATATATTCGATACACAAATGGTGTTCATGCCACGTGGGAGTCCCATAAATATACCTCTGGAATTCGTTCAGAATAAGGCAAGTGAGAAAGATTAATGGCTGAATTTTCTGTAACCCCGAGAACAGCATGGTTGTTGACGGTGACATATATATGGAAATAGATACAAGGAAAAGTGATAGGAACACAAATAAAAGACGAACGCAGGAGAGGTGGAGAAGGCGGAATCGAGCAGATCACAAGTGTAAAAATATGTCCTTGACCGGGACTTGAATACCGGATCTTTCGACTTACCGGGTCGATCTATCTCTTTTCCATTTCCATTCAATGTAAATGGACTAGTCGACACAAACACAGAAACACATGAAAGAGGGGCTCAGTTCTGTTCCTAACTCCTCTTGAGAAAGGTGGTTGCACTACCGAAAATTCGAGACCCAGTGAGTCCCTCTTTTACGTGTAATTTTCTGTGTTTGTGTCGACTAGTCCATTTAAATTATTGTGCACGTCCGTGGGATTTTCAAAAAAGTGACAAAAGTGTTATAAGTATATATGAACAATATAAAAAAACACTTTGCTGTCTAATTTTTTTTTCAACACTTCCGTGTTACTTCGGAGAAATCATCTATATATATATATATATATATATATATATATATATATATATATATATATACTATATATAACGCCAATGTAAAACACATAATCGTGCAAGAAATTTCGCCACTGAATACCTGCAACTAGCTGAAAATTTCTAATGGGTTCACATCTCACCCTGAAAGTCTCCACGAGGTCGTGCTGGAAGGTGCGTTAGTTTGGAATAGAGCCGTTGATATGCATCGATTAGCCTTGGTATTCGGGTGAATCAAGTGGCTGAGTGTCGCATCTCCAAACATTGTAACCTATGCGCCATGACGCGTTCTTACACCAGAAAGATGCCATAAGTGCGGGTGGTGTTAATTTAATAGTATCCTCAATGGTAAATCGCGAGTATTTACCATAGAGGGTACTAATAACGTCATAGTATTTATGTTAGGAAGAGGAAATGTTCAAACACAGGAGATATCCCATAAAAATATCGGAAATAAATTGATAAAAAAATATGTGTTGTCTCCAAGGACCCTTTGAACCCGGGCCCTCTCGAAGGCCCGTTAAGCCGGTGATTGTGGAAGCCGGTACGTTAGCCACTACACCATCCCGATTTCCTCGGTTAAAAAGAGCATATTACTAATTATTTGATCGTAATGAAGACAAGCACTTCGAAACATCGTAGCTTTTGCTAACGATACGATTGTCTTTAGGAAAAACTCATGCCAAAGAAAGCAATATCTTTGTAAATCACTCCGATTTCTCTTTTCGTAATGACTCCCGGAAAGTAAATGAATCCTGTGTTTGCATTTCATCTTATAGAATCTGATTCCTTTCACCTCCGGAATATCTGCGCCCCTCTCCCTAAGTACCACTGTAATTGTGCTTTAGAATATATTTACACGGCTATTCACCGACCTATATTAATTGCAAATGAGAAAACTTAGGTTTCTAAGTTAAATGAAAAAATTGCGAGCCCGGCGTCATGGTTTGCCGTCGATAGACGCCACGGTTCGCCGGGCAATGGAATTGCGTTCGGGAAATGCGGAAATCGAGTTCTTTCATAGTTTGTTTTATTAATTATACTTCGGGTGGCGTGGTGTCGTAAAATATGATAAGTTCGCACGGTGATTTCTCCGCCATTGCGAAGCTCCAATGTTTAAAGCAAACCTTTAGTGGTTATTAATGATAAATTTACAATTGATAACATAATTTGTTTAATAAATGATCAATCACCAGGCTTATCATTAAACCAAAAGGAGTGTTTCACTAATGCACATTATAGCGTATACCAGTATCAATAAAAAATATCTTATTCATCCGCTTGCCCTCGTAATGCCCTCCAAAAAGCTTTCTCTTTGCGATATGTGACTCAAATTATTAAGGAAAGGGATATATAAATTTGCATTTGCTATTATAATTGTGGAAAGTTAACTTTCACTCACAGTCCATTAAGATTAACTAGCGCCTGCTAAGAGCGTTTGCCTCATTTCTTGTGTTGTGATCGCTTTTCGCGCTTTCCTTGTAAAGAGCCATTCATTTGGTGGGTGAAAAAAAGCCGAACGGATATTGGTCTGCATTGCATGAACCTTTCTCTTCGGCCACATCGATTAATTCCTCGGAAATTACGTGCCTCGAGAAAATCCTCGCGTCTGCCGTCCGTCTCCTGCCTTTGCTTTGATAATCATCTCCAATACAGCCGCACATGATAGCAGTATGACATAGGATGCATGCGTGTACGATTGGGTCGCGTTAGTCCAGGGGTAGAGCGTCGGACAACTCACCTGAGAGCCTGGGTTCGACTCGCGGGCAGTCCCCTCTGGAAACTCTCAGCTCCACCCAAGCTGTGTGATTTTTCGGGTACCAGGTCTTCCGCAGCACAGGGAAAGGAACTGGGCCCCCTACCCTGAATTGTGAATTTCACACGCCGTCGGGTTTAGTACTGGGTGAATTCTACCAACACATACCAAACCGACCTTCGGGTTGATTTCTTTGTTGATGGTTACTTATGTGTTTTCCATAAAAAGTATCGGGAAAAAAATATTAATACCAGATATTGCTAGAGTGCCTCAAAATTCTTCAAAGTGCATCCCTTGAGCGTCGACACACTTTTATTTTCAGCGGCTTTTCCACGACGGGAAGGCTCCCTTTCGGTAGGTCCTTAAGGGTACTATGCGTGGAAGCTTCTTTAACGGCATTTGGCATCCCATTGTGGATTCTTTTGAGGGAGGGAGGATTTCATTTTTGGAAATAGATAATGGGCTGTTGGTGCCAAGTCGGGACTGTAAGGGGGTTGGGGAATCGTCACGGTGCCATTTTTCGTCTGATAGTCTGTTATCATGGAGCAGGTGTAGCTGGTCGTTCGCCAAGACCTTCGGCCTTTAATTTTTGAATTAAATCGATTTATATGAAACTTTTCCGATACTCATTATACCAACCGTGTGCGTATGATGAAGGAGAAATCTTTAAAACGGATATGAAAACGCGAAAATGTTATTGTTTTAATTTCACTCCCGAGTTGTGGTTGGTGATGTTAAAAATGCTAAAAAAACTGAGAAAACCGTTAAGGAGGTAAGGATGCAAAAGTGTATCCCTGTCGAGAGAAATATTCGTCAAGGAGGAATGAAAGCGTTTTGAATGGACTTACTGTTAATGCGTACCCTGTTTGGCGCACACAAAGTAAAACAAATCAGTTATTTCTTACGAAGACAATGAAAGAGAGTCGAGAGAACGGGAGAGGAACAGTACCTGTACGGTTATCCTCGAACGTCTTTAACTATCGACACAAAATCGGTGCTCTATGGAGTTCAACTGATAAAAATATCATCGCCATATTGTTTATTTTTCAATATTTTGAAAAGAATTGTTACAGTCCTTGCTCACTCCTAAATTTAGTGGATTAAATTTCAACCGAGAGGAGTTTCACCACGTCTGTGTGTTTCATTTGTGGATCAATTACATCCTGCCTGCCTGGGAAAGCGGTGCCAAAGGACAGAAGTAGCGGTGCGTTATTTAACGGCAATTACCATTTCGCAATTAAACTGCGGAGACGGCTGTGAGAACCAAAAACTTTTCATATTGCTATGGAGGCTACTCTGAGAATGTCATTTGTCTGTTTGATGTTCACTTTTGTGTTTCGGTTGCACTCTAGTAATCGTCGGACGTAAATGTAACCTACAATTACATCCTCTTCGGTTGAATATTACCCACCCGCAACATTCAGGTCGATAGAAGCTTCAGCCAAGAAGATGCTGGTTTCCTCTCTTTACAAGTCATTATCTGGATTGTTTTTAACGAAGATGAGAAACGAGATGGAGAAAGCTGGTCTATTTATATGCTTTCGGTATTCGGGAGAAATTGTGAAGTGATGCACAGACAGCATTATATACACCTTGTCGGTGCAAGCTAACAAGGTTCCCCAACATACGAAATCATCATTCACGTGTCCAAACATTCAATGAGGTGTGAGTGAGTAATGTAAATTGCATTTTTACTGACTTAGTGGAAAATAAAAAAATTGTAATCTATTTTGATTGGAAAAATTTCCACTTTACAAGGTGTACAAAAGTATAGGTAACAATATTTTCCTGACGTGACTGTACGTCGCAGCGTGCTCACACCGCGCCGGCTCGTTGGTGGGGAGTCTGACCTCCAACGAACTTCAAGCGCCAATCGTCTGCGAGCGTTCGTTCTGACTAGATCGTGTTTTTAGTGGACCCCTCTGTCGAGTGACTCGGCGCAAGGGCAAAATGCAGCAAACGATTGAACAGCCGTACGCCATTACATTTTGTGCTGGACTGGGGAAATTCGATACGGAGACGGGGGCCATGATTCGTTAAGTGTCCAAGGACGAAAGCATGTCACAAATTGCAGTTTTTAAGTGGCACCAGCTCTTTAAAGATGGCTGTGAGTGAGTGGAGGACGAGGCCTGGACGTCAACGCAGAAAAAAGTCATACGGGGCCATATCTTGTTAATATGGAGGCTGATACATCATTAGTAGAATGATATATTAGGCGAAAAGTTCACAGACAAGCAGAGAGCTCTACGAGCAGGTCCATTACCGTGGCGCTGCCAGGAGTCATGAAGTGTTTCACCGCACATACGGGCGTTTTTCTGCATTGCTTCAAGCAGGTGGCGTTGAACTTGTAAGTAGTACTCTTTTGATTGATCGTTTGACCTCGTGGCAAGAACTTATTATGCACTTTACGAAATCCCCACTCCTTTTTGAATACACCTCGTGTATCAAAATCTGTCGAGTTCAATGCACTGTAAGGGAAAACGAAATGGTGGAAGACGCTAATTTAAGGAAATATGAAATACCTGCTGTTGTTATATCAGTGAATGACAATCTTAAGTTGGAAAGAAATTCAAAAGAATTTCGTAACTTGCCAGCATCATGACGACCGATCTGACGTCGTTATATGATTGTTCAATGTCAAGTCCAATGAGTTAATAATTGATCAATCGTGCAAGAAGACGTCAGGGGAGCCCCTGCAACAATGGAACAAATGCAGCATCAAAAGGAAAGTGTTAGTGAAGTTTAGAAATGAAAACAATTGGTCACAGATATCATGAACTTTGAATGCAAAAGCACAGGGAGCACACACAGAAGACGGTGAGAGTGTGAGGATAAAGACTCCATAGGGACTGGATGCCATGCAAGGTGTGTCCGATAAATACGCGAACTGAGGCCATTAAAAACTTGATTTCGTAAAATTTAATCTCCGTCGATTTTGCCCCCTTCAAAGTACTCTCCATCGCAGATCGTGTGTTGGCATTGATAATAAGATGACAGTGCAACCACCATTATCACTGAACATTTGGTCGAATGGTGGAATAATAACAGGTCCTTATCCCTTTCGTTTTTATGCAAATGGCTGTTAAAATTTTACAATTTTTCACGCTTCTTTATAACAGCGTAGATCTACCGCAAAATTAATTTCTGAAAAATTAAAAAAAAAAATTAATTCCGCTTTGACGGAACGCTGGTATGATACGATGTCTGTCCAATAAATACACGAACTGAGGCCATACAAACTTTATCTTGCAAAATCTAGTCCACATCGATTTTGTTCCCTTCAAAGTACTCTCCATTCGTTGCTATGCACTCATTTCATCTTATATTCCACTGTTTCAAGCACCCTTGGAGGTCCTCGGCAGTTAGGCTTTTTGGTTCCCCTCACCATATTTTTGCATTTTGGGAATAGAAAAAAGTCGCAGGGGGCGAGATCTGGCGATTGAGGACGATGATCAAGGATGGTGATTGAATTTTTTGCCAGAAACTGTCGAACAATCAATGCTGAATGTGCAGGTGCATTGTCATAGTGAAGGATTCATTCATCATGTTCGGTTAAAATAGGGTGCACTGTTGATTTTCCTCAATTCAGTTCATCAGCTATCATTCGGACAGTTTTTCGACAATCGGTAAGGACAAGGGACCGCACACGATAAATGTTGTCGTCAACACAGGAGGTTAAAGATCTTGCATCATCCGTGGCGTCTTGTCGGCCATTTTTAAAACGTTTAATCCACTTGAAAACGGGTTTTTTCTTCAGAACATTATCACCGTAAACAGCTTTCAACATTTCAGTAATTTTTTTGTTAATTTTTATCTCCTTATATTTATATAACTATAACTTAAAACTCCTGACGATTCGCCAAGTACAGACGACTCATTGCGTCTCAGGCAACTAGCGTCGCTAGTGGGCGGGGCCGTATAGTCCGTGTCATGTCCGCCAGGTTGCACCAGTTCCCGTATTTATTGTACCAGACTACGTATGCATAATTCTCAGCTACACTTATTTTAATTGCGCTGCAAGAATAGATGTTTTGACCAAGTTTATGGTCACTGATTATGATAACTTTGACGTATAAGTTTTAATTAATACCACGTGCAAAAATTGTCTGTTACGTAGATTTCAAATGAAAGAACTTCGCTTGAATTTCACATTAACCTTTGTATCAATCTGCTAATTCAGCGCTTGTGGGGATGCAGAGCATTTCGATCCCCTCCGATGGCCTGTGGAGTTGATCGAAACGTTTAACGTTGATCATTCGTAATTCAGAGGGGGTACGGTTAAGTGATGATGATTCCAGGCGTTCAGCTTGATACATTGGTATAAATAAATACAGAAGTATGGTCGATGTTTCTAATTATAATTGTTATTCCACGGACTACGGTTGCTTTATGCGCTCTAATAAGTCAGCCTACTGACTGTTGATTTTTATCCAATGGCGTCTAAATTTGCTAAGTGAGGTAAACTATTTGTATTTATTTATTTTATTAACATCGTCATAAGACAAATATTTTATTTAATAAATTACATAGAAAATTGATTTGACGTCTGTTGAGTAGTCCGAGTTGAATAGTAGTATTTAATTCCATTTTATTCTGAAAATTGAATCGGTGAGGACGATGGTATTTTTGCAACACTCCCCGGAGTGTTATTCAAACTAGTAGTCGATGTGACAAGTCCTATTAAACATTTTAGGTAGAAAATGAGACGATAGAGAGAGGGGAATGAAAATTAGATGAGGACTTATGGAAACTTAAAACAGACATTTTGTTCTTGGTGTTTTTTAATACAAAGTGGCATTTATTATTGTTCTCAATTTGACAATTTTTTACCTAGGTTTTTAAGAATTATTTCCAATTATTTGTGTCCCATTTCCCATAATTATGTTCATATTGAGAGAAAAGGAGAAAGAACAAAAGGGTGATTTCAGTTGATGCCGTCCTTTTGCTCTGAAGTTTCGCACGTACTTACATAATTGTCCGAAAAAAGTCACCTTAAACTCGACACTATAGAGAGAAGCGGATATTTTTTTGTAGGGCACATATAAAAGACTCTTTTTCGACCGTGAATCCTAATTTTTTTGGTCTCATGACGATGGCTCAAGTATTATCGTCTTTGGAGAAATCGGTCACCTGCACTCTCAAAAAAGGGGGTTGAAAATGGTCAGAGGGAATGAAAGATTTTTTTTCTATCGTTTTCATCTTCAGTTACCCCCTGTCTTCAACTCTCACTTCTTCACTCAAACTTTCCACGTCCAACTGCTCAATGCGCGCTCATTCCACGCACCCCAAACTCCCGCCTGTCCACTTTCACACTCTTCATCCCCTCGTTTCACGGGCCCCCGGCTTTGTGGGGCAATGGACCGCTTTTCGCCCGACTGGAAACACGTGCGCCGAGGCCGCTAGTACGTCGATACACATCTGCGCTCGGGATGCGAGACAGGTCCCTCCATGCCCGCGGGGCCTGGTCTACGTGAACCCATGTCCTAAAAGGCTATAAATACAAGTACTTAATAGTTCGTACGTAGCCGAGTTGAGTGCTCCCGAGTGGAAAGTTCGTTAATGTCTTTCGTGGGCGACAGTCGAAATATTTTGTGGTATTAAGCCCACCTCTACCTCAATGAATAATGAATGCAATGGCGCGTAATTTGAAAGAGTCGACAGCGGAGGCTCATTTGAGGTAAAAAATCGACAATTATCTCATACTTGAAAGTCCTGAAGTGACTCAAAACAAACATCCTTCAAACCATAGTTTGCATAAGTGTAGCGGGGAAATTTTCGGAAAAATACACTCCTTCAATACCTTGGTCGCTTGGATCATGTGTACAAAATTCGGGAAATAGATGCCAGGACTAGCAGACTCAAGGACTCCTTCTTCCCACGGGCAATACGGGATAACAACTGTAGTGTTACATTCGCAGATAGCAAAAATGCCACTTGTCACCCTCGGCGTCTAGGTAGCAATTACTCAATTGCATGCACATTCACTAACCTCCTGTGTGTTGCTGTCAAAACCCTTCCCGCATGACCGCATTGGAATGCCATTAAGTAATGTATTGCTGTGTACAGTATTGTTTGCTCTGCTTTTGGTACCCTAAGTTTTCCCTTCCATCCCTTGTCCATCTCCGTGGGTGAGCCCTCCTCCTACCTGCAGCGTTGGGCCAAATTCCTCACCTTGGGTAGGAGAGCGTTTTATGTTGCACGTTCTTGGGGTGGTGGATTTCGCCTTGCTACTTACTAAAATCTAGCTTGCACGTTATTGGATAAATTTCTTACTGCATCCTAAGGTACAATTATTTGTTATAATTAAACGTATGTACTTGCATGCTTGTGGAGTGAAGGGAGGTAGATGTGTATTTGCATGCGTGTAAAATGATAGGATATTTCTATGAATGTATGCACCACGGTGGATTTGGTTTTGGTCGGTGACCTAACACCCCCCGCCACACGCCCTTGCGGCGGCTTGCGGGGTATTATGTAGATGTAGATGTTCCTCAAAATTCTTCAAAGTGCAACCCTTGAGCGTAGGGAGCCAGCGGCATTCCCACGACTTGAAGGCTCCCTGGTAGGCGGATACCGGAAGGTCCTTAAGGGTACGCGTGCAAGCTTCTTTGACGGTTCTTAAGGTCCCATTGGTGGTAGTGTCTTTTGAGGGAGGGAGCAATTCACTTTCATAGAAATAGGAAATAGCCTGCTGGTGCCAATTCTGGACTGTAAGGGGGTTGGGGAATCGTCGCGATGCCGTTGCAGAAGTTCTTCGCAAGTAGACACTATCGTCTCTGCTCTTCTGGTCGTCCATTCAAACACCTTCGGGAAGACGAGTTTAGCGCATATCTTTCACATTGCTAAAATTTTCAGTGATATAATGGTGTGTGCACTGTCACTGTCTTATCAATACCAATGTATGATCTGCGATCATGCGCACACTTAACCAAAGCTCTTAATTCAGCACTTCACGCAAACACGCCAGGAAATAAATTGTTACCGCCATTGTGAAAGCAAACATTTCCCGATAAATGTCAGCAGCTTTGAAGTTTTTTTTAATCAGTAAAAACGTTATCAATGAACGAACTTCACATTTGGCGAGATTTCCAAATGTATTGTTTATTTTTACTCGCTACTGTAAACAAACGACGAGCGGCCTTCCAAATACTGCAGCTAGAGGCGTACTGCCCTATTGTGTGTGTGTGTCAATACAGCGAACATTTGACCCCACCCAATACTTCGCTCGCTACACCCAAATGCAAGTTTCTCTCTGGACCGCCATCGTATTTAAGTACCGACAGCTCTATACCAATTCCTAGGGTACGAACTTCCCGTACTGGCACATAGGACCGGTAAAAAGGTTAATAATTCTTGTTAGCTTGCCCTTTGGTGCTGGTGCCCCCATCCTGCTGGTACCTCGCATTTCTTCTCGGGGTTGATTTTGATGGCGCTTTACTGTTGTCTCTCCCTCAGGTGGAAGGAGAGCGGCGATAACCAGAGGATGAGCGTGCTGAGCGGTTACTACAGCGACGAGATCCCGGGGGACATGACGGACGACTCTCTGGGCGGGGGCGCGGGGCCCCTTCCCGACCCCCGGGGCCCCCCTCCGCCCATCCCCGCCTCCCACTTCGGCCTCACCAAGCACGGCCACCTCAAGATAGACTACTCGTGCAACTGGAGCTCGCTGGACCGGTTAATCGGGCACCAGAGCCCCCGGGGGGGCAGCGGCGAGAGCCACCGGGGGGGCAGCACCCACGGCAGCTATCTGTACAAGGCGCCCTCGTCCACGCATGCGTACTGATCGCCCCGGTGACGGGCCTCCATCCTAGTTGCCACAGAAAACAATCTGAAAGGGATATCGAAAAAAAGAATCACTCATGTGAGACTGACAATAACTAGTTCAGTTCTGTATGTATTATACACATGAATATTATTGCTAGGAACATTATTAATCATAATAATATATTATATATATATATTTACGTATACTTTTTGTTCATTATGGTAAAATTGTTGTTTTTGTGTTATTAAAAAATAATATATTTGCTTGAGATACTTTTTTTGTTTTGAACGAACCGAATACCATTCCAGGCCTGTTATGAGCATTTCAATTTTTAAATAGAAGGAGACAACATCATTTATATTCACTTCATCGAAGTAGTGCTTAGGAAGGGAGAAGAGAAGGGAATTTTCCGCCAAAAGACCAAGAGACAAGTACTTGGGACAAATCAAGAAGAAAGTAAAGCAGAAAAGCTGTCAGGGTGCGAGGGAGTTGACGCTGAATATAAGAGGGTTGCTATTTATATATGCAGCCTAGTAATGAAAAGATAGTGATTTATTTTTGAAATTAACTTTTCTGTTTTTCGAAGTATTCCCCATTGAAATCAATACACTTTTGCAGGCGCTCGAACCAATTTTCGCAACACTTTTTCCACTCCGATTGAGGTGCCTCCAAATCATGATTTTTGAATGCATCAACGGCTTCTTCAGGCGCCGAAAAACGTTGGTCACGAAATTTTTTTCTTGATAAACGAGAATAAAAAGAAGTAATTTGGTGCTAAATCAGGGCTGTAGGGAGGATGACACATCAATTTGACGTTTTGGCCAGTCAAATAGGTAGTTGTTTCAGTCTATCTGTGAGAGCTTGCACTGTCATGATGAAGAATGATCATTCGTTGCCGCTTCTTTTTCCGTGTTTCACCAAGCACAAAAAAGTGCTCGTGTACCATTCAGAATTCACGGTTCTACGTTGCTATAACGGTACGGTCGCCACATGTCCAGTTATTCAGTAGAAACAGGCGATCATTTGCATCTACATATGTGCTTCGTGCACGAATTATTTTTGTCGGATTTGGCTTGTCTTGGAAGACCCATTGCTGTCTTGTTTCGGATTCATACGCATAGATCCAAGATTCACCACCTGTTTAAATGTTATACGCAGCTTTTGATGCACCACTATTGTATTTGTTGAGCATTTCTTGGCACCAATTGACACAAGCATATTTGTGAGCTTTTGTCAAATTATGCGAGATCCAACGCGAACAAATTTTTTCCACAGTTAAATGTTCATGCAATAACTTATTGATGCTCGTCATACTAATCCACAAGGTTGTCTCAATCTCACGATGAGTCACATGACTATCTTCCTTCACTAGTTCTTGGACAGCATCGATGTTTTCTGCCACAACAACTGATTTTGGACGACTTTCACGACTTTCGTCGCTGAGCGAACGACGGTCATGATGGAACTCGTGGTACCAGCGTTTCCATGGACAAAGGAAGGGGCTTCATGGCTAAAAGTGGAAGTAAGTTGATCGATGCATTCCTGTCTTTATAATTCACGTGTAAATTCGTAAAAAATCATCGCACGAAAGCGTTCACGAGGAAACTCCATTTTTACGCCGAGACAAAATTCTCGATTCAATGCAAACAATTCAAGTTGTGATCAAGCGACAGAATGTTCTGAAGAAAGTTAGCGTTGAAAGTGTCAAACTTTCAGATGAAAACGTCAGATGGCGCCTAAAACACTTAGTGTTGTCAAGGTACAACAAATAATTAGCAACCCTTGTAGAAGAACGAAGGGCTGCAGAAAACCGATCTTGGAATTAAAAATATGATGTAATTTTTAAAAAGTTAATGATAGCGGTCAAGTGGTCGACAGCTTCTCGTCTGCATGATAGTGAGGGAGGCTGACCAAAGCGCGCGCTGATGTGCAGGCAAGATCGGTCAGCGGGTCCCCCCACAGCATTCCGGGGAAGAAAGGGGTTTGGTCCTAGGAAGAGCCCGTTAAAATGTCAAGAGTTGGTGCCCTCTAAAAAGACCCTAGATTGGAACGATAACCTAGCGCAGGTCGTGCACCCTGTAGCTATTAAATCAGCAACTTGAAGGTAAGTTTGGGTAATATTTCAAGTAGAAAATTTGGAATGAATGAGACTAGTTCGATGACGATGACCTGGCCGACCATCAGCAGTCTACTGCGAAGGTGAGTATGGTGCATTTTGGAGAGGAGAGGTGGTGACACTCGGATGAGAAGCAGGCGCCAAGGGCAAAGGGAGAGAGAGGGATGTTACTCTGCTCATTTCCGACGACGAAAGAAGTCGTTGGGCAAGATACAAGATTTACTAGCGTGGTGACTAGACGAAGCTGTTGTCCATCCAAGGGTACGATCGCGGAGAAAGCCTGGTAATTCAAGTATAGCAGTTTCAGGTTTAACTGTGTGGAATACCTTCATGATGAGGGTAAAAAAAGAAACTTTGAACTTCCTTTGTGTGGAAGTGCAAAGCTTCTTTTTTACCCTAATCTGTTTATGCAAGGTTTGTAGAAAAGGTATCGGTAAATATTTTGGGTCTTTTAAGTCTTGACGGACGACCTAGAGCAGATTCGAGTGTTTTCTGCTTGCAAAGACCTTCTGCAACGGCATCGCGACGATTCCCCAACCCCCTTACAGTACCGACTTGGCACCAGCAGACTATTTCCTATTCCCAAAAGTGAAATCCTCCCTCCCTTAAAGGACACCACCATGGGTCCCTAAAGGCCACCAAGGAAGCTTACATGCGTACCCTTAAGGATCTTCCGGAATCCGTCTACCACGGAACCTTCGAGTCGTGGGAAGCTGCTGGTGTAAAAGGTGTGTCGACGCCCAAGGTATGTACTTTGAGGAATTTGAGGTATTTTAGCAATATATCATATAAATCTATTTCTCCGAAACTTTTCCCGATATTTTTCATAAAAACCATGTATGCAGAGACCGATTGATCAACTTGAGGGAAATCCTCGCACAGGAAAGTATGAAGAGGAATGATGTCATTTTACGCCTCTCGAGCCACGATCAGGACAACTTGTTGGCATGGTATGCTTTTGCGCGTGCCTTAAGGAAACGCCCTCCGCCTAAACTGGGCGTCATTCTAACCTTGGGCTCTCCTCCTGTCCAGCAGTGGGTGACTGCGAATGCCCAGCTGGCATAAACCCCTCAAACCCGCCCTCTCTGCGTGTTTCTTCTCTCGCGTGAAATCATCCTGCTCGCGAACGGACAGAAGCTCGGCATTTTTCCATTCGTCTTTTCCGGTGATGGGAGAGGCAACGACGTCTTTTTCTTATACACTCACCGTTCGTGCCTTGTAGCACTTTCATTCCACAAACTCCTCGCGTCTCTCCCTTGGACATTCCCGTGAAATGCATTTTTAGCTTGTACACTTATTTCGTACTTTTTACCTTGATTCATGTTTTAACATTTGTGGAAATATCTTAGAGAAATATTAATGCAACACAATACGTGGGGGGATCGTTTTTAAGTAATTATTACTAAGGAATAACCGAAGTAAGAGTTATACACAACATGTTCATGGATCAGACTGATTAGATGTGAGCGGCGGATGTAGGGGCAAAATGGGTAGTGTTAGGAAGAGGTGTAAGGCAGGGTTACCCATTGTCACCGGTGCTGTTCAACGAATATGTGGGGGAAATGATTAAGGAGGTATGTGAACAACTGGAGGTAGGAATGAAAGTCGGAGGGGAATTTGTAAAATCGGTTAGGTTTACTGATGACCAAGCGCTAGGTTGCTCAGTCAGCCAAGGGGTTGCAAGCATTACTGAGTGAATTGGAAATTCAGTGCAATAGATATAGGATGAGAATCAATATTAATAAAACAAAGGTTATGCGATTTTCCAGAAAGAAATAGGCCAAGCTAAACATTAAAATAGGAGAGTAGGTAGAACAGTTTACCTATTTTGGAAGTGTTTTGGACTACCACGGTCAAAGTGGTAGGGACGTAAGGAGAAGAATTGCGCAGGGAAAAAGGCTTTCTCAAGGGGGAGGGAGTTGATGAAGGACGTTGAGTGGAGAGGTTAAGAAAAGAATCGCAAAAACTTTGATACGGAGCGTAGCTATGTACGGCGCGGAAACGTGGTCGCTGAAGTAGGAGGATGGACGTAGATTGGAAGCTTTTGAAATGTGGGTGTGAAGAAGAATGGAGAAGGTGAAAAGGACCGAAAGGAAAACAAATGAGGAATAGTCAAAATAGAACAAGCAACGGATAGAATATTGCAAGAAGAAATAAAAGCAGAACCGACGAACTTGGTCATTGTTAAGGTTTTGTTGAAACTTGGAAAATCGGGTTTTACTAGTACCAGATGCCACAGTTCAAATAAATGCATGCATTTCAACTTGATTTAAATATAACATTTAACTGGCCAAATTTTGGACTTGACTGAAGAGAGGTCTAAACGAAATAAAAAGTTGATAGAGGTGAATGGAAGAAATTCATGTATTAATGTTTAAAATTTTGGAAACAGCCGTAAGTGAAAAACCTTGAAACAATATGTCAAATAACTAAGTGAATCGCTCGATTAGGAATCCTCGTGACGAGGGCAGGTTGGAATTCCTGATCCACGAGAGACAGATTTGGGAGGGAAGGAGGAGGATTTTGGTGGGGCTCCGTGCTGGTAAGCCGAGGAAAGGATTAATAAGGAGCCATCTCAAGTAAATACTAAGATTCATCTCTAACTTCACTATCCAATTCAACACAAACTACGGAGGAAAATGGATGGCGCCTATATACGACCAGACACGGATGAGGGGGTTAGGGGAAGGGTGACCACCTGAAAGGGTAAGAAACACTTTTTAGAATAAGTATTTATAATTATTCTTTCAATTTCCCAGGACAGTTCAGCAACATATATCTCTACACAAGTACCCGCAAGCCGCCGCTAGGGCGTGTGGCGGCAGGTGTTAGGACAAAAGCCTTAAACGAATAAATATATTTGATTTTAAACGTTATAAAAAATGATATTTAATTTTCCTGTGCTCTGCTGAAGTCTAAATCATTTTATCTATTTCCTTCACTTTCCAGGAAAAATAAATTTTATTTTGAAGCCCGAGTGAATGATAATTATATTGAAGCCCATACTTTTAATTGAAAATAATACTCAAGACGTTGATTTAAAATTTTCAGCTATAATTTATTAATTGAAAGTTTATTCATCATGTATTAAGTATTGCATTCCAAGATTCCCCATTCGCAAAAAGGAACTTCTCATATATAGTTTTACTGGAGAAAAGCAGGGAGGCTTCAAGTATCGTATATGACCTTTTTCTCGACATGCCTTTGAACACTTTCATTCTTTCAGGAAATTCCCAGTGGAAAATTCACTTCTAATCACGGTCGCGGTTATTATAATCTCGCAATCAGGTGTGTATGCGATGGATTCAAATAGTGCGCATTTGTGACAATCGTAGCCATAAGTTTTCATCAGTACTACAGCGCGAACGAGAATCTCTTATCTACCAAGAAACAAAACACGAACGTATTACGCAATTCTCAAATCTCGTTGCGTGTGTAGTTCGTGGTTGACACTTACTTGTAGGATTAGTGTGTTTGAGTTGGCTGAGTATTCACAAATTTGTTTTATCGGGTTTTACTAGTAATTTATAATGGCTGAAGGATCGTGTGAAGGCACTTCGGGAGTTATCGAGAGCGAAAATCCTTACAAATTGCATACGTTATTCGACGGAGAGGTATTTAGCAAACTCACTAAAGGAATCAAGATTGCTAATTGTTTGCGACCTAAATACACGGATGCTTATTCATATGAGGGAATTATTAGTGAACGAGTGCTTGATAAACTTCAGGATCTTGCTGTGTCTGACACACTAACGTGCTCGTATTGTTGTATCAATTTCGACGATAAAATTCAGCAGAGGCAACATTACAAATTAGATTGGCATCGATATAATTTGAAACAGAATCTCGAAGGGAAGAGACCTGTTACTGAAGAAAAATTTGACCAGTTAGCAGGTTGTTGTAATTCTATAAGGGATATCTCGGTATACCCGTATATTAATTTACATTAACACAGTATTGTAAACCCACATTTCACACTTGATTTGCTCTCATTACTGATTTTCAAGGCATTTGTTACGAATTCTGAAGTGTTTTGATGATATTGGAGTTATAAAAATTCTTTCCTAGACGATGTATCCAGTATTTCGGGATCAGACACAGAAGAGGAGGATCAATCGGTGGATGACAATTCAATTCCCAAGTCAGAGAGTACCAGCTCGAATCTACTTAATGATCTTCATCTTCGGCAGCCGAAACTCTTCTTTGAAAATGAAGATGGAAACATAATATCGCTGTACAAGTGTGTGTTGTATGGGAAAAAGGTGAGCGGTATGACTCAGATAAAACAGGCGTGTACTTTTTTCTCTATTTCACATCAATAAGAACGTACGGTAATTCCCCTAATCAAATTCATAGGATGTGCCAGAGAAGGAAAAGGACTTAATCGACCTTGCTCTTGAATGCCAGTCAAACTCCTGCTGGGCAGTTGTAATGTTAGGCGGAGGACATTTTGCTGCTGCTATCTTTGAAGGTATTTATCGGTATTTTTGCAGGGTCTTCCACTGAATTACAGGGTGCGGTTTTCACCATATGAGAAAGTTCCATTGTTGGTCGTGAATAGAGGTCATCAAAGTTTTAGTTTTCTATCGCTTTAAAATCAGACGAGCAACCGCGTTTAATTGTTTGGCTGTTCATATAAAATAAAATACAAAAGCAATTCTTATTTCCTCAGAAAATTTCATTGTTATCCTCACCTAGCTTTTACCGTGATGTCAACAGTATGCATTTTCTTAAGAGTTAAGTGAATGGTATCAATGTGGAAGTTCATTTCGGTAGAATACATAATAGTGTTGGCCTCCAGTTTGCTGCTCCCACCCATTGAAGTGAAAGAGTCTCGGTGCTTGCATTGATACCCGGCAATTATTTCAGGTGTGGTTCCTGTCGTTCATAAGACTTTCCATTGCTACACTGTGCGTGCCGGCCAGGGGGGCGCCCAGGGTTCCAGAGATTCCAAGAGTGCTACTTCGCACCCAAAATCGGCCGGTGCTAGCCTCCGGAGGTACAATGAGGCCTCTCTCATACAGGTTAGCAACATTTATCGACGGTCAGTAGATATTCTCCCATTGCCATTTTTAAACTTAATGCACGTGCACATAAATATTTTTTGTAAAATTGAGCCCTTCCCGATTAGTACAAAACTAGTGGCAGTATAATTAGTGGATAATTCAAACTCGGTGGTTTGTAACAAACTAACAACATATGTAAAGATCTCTTAACTGCCCATGCCTTTTAGAAGAGGCTGAAATTCTCCCTTTAATGATCTGGAAAAGAACATCCCATCATCTTTGGCTGGTGTCATGTTTTGTATGTGTACCATGACTTGTTCTAACGAAATGCTTAAACTAAAGGAGGAAGTAAAGATTTGAATTTCAAAAGGGTGAAAAAGTCTACCAGATGTAGAAGTATTGTAATTGCACATTTTAGAGCTTATCAGAAACATGATATTAGCATGTAGTTGAAGGTTTAACCGTGTAAAAGTAATTGAACCATAATATTTTCATTGGTTATTTGTATTTGATATAAAGTAGATAAATTAGAAGATTTTTAATGTCATTGTATGAAAACCATTTTTGTGCATGCTCTACAATGGTTTTCTTTCTTTCAACTCAGAATTCATTTAAATTACCTGTAAGTTGAGTGCAAAAATGATCAGAGGCTCCCTGCTACAATAATCTCCATTGATTATGTTTCCATTATTATCTTTTGAGATGGAGCAAGCACAAAATGGCATCAGCAAGACTAGTGCATGACAAATCAGTACTTAAGTCTGTCATAAGTTGTTTGCAATGAATGTAGCAATTAGGCTTTCACTGTCAAAAGCTAAGAATCAGTATTGGCTCTGTAATTTTCCAATTTTTGGTATTTATTGTATATAAACCTTCACATTTAATTTTCCTGTGCCATGATTAGTTATAGAAGTGGCATACTTCTGGTATGATGGTAGTTATAGAAGTGGCATGATTGACTGGTGATAATTTTAACTGTGTTTACGTGAAATTTTTGGAAGAGTGAAATTGAATGATTGATAGTATCAATGAAATTAAATAATTATTTTAAATACATGCATTTTAACTCTATGTGATCGAAATGGAGTACTTCCCAGTGAATTCCTTCCGATTCCTCTAGTTAATCACTTCTTGGTTTTTAGTGTAATCCTTTAATAATACGTAAAATATAACCATTAACCAACTGCTCGAATATATTTGTAGCCTTGGTTAAAAATAAAACCTCATAATTGCTGGGACAATATTTATTTCTGTAATATTAGGTGACTTATTTCAAGAGTGGAATCATTTCATATGCTCTTAAGATACACAAATGGGCAAAAATCAATTAATTTGAGAATTCCCCCTCTCTCTCTCAACATCCTTTGGTTGATGGCCTGTGCACAGTTTATGAGGGCTATCCAATAAGTAACCTCTGTTTGCATGTAGTGAGTGAAGTAGTTGGGGGCGCCAAATGCTCGCTGTATTAACACACACAATAGGGCAATGTACCTCAATGTGCAGTATTTGGATGGTGGCACCACTTGTTGTTTGTGTACAGTAACGAGTTAAAATGAACAATACATTTGGAAATATCACCAAATTTAATATCAGTTTTGTGATACAGTTTTCACTAGCAATAAACTTAAAAGCTGCAGACATTCTTCAGAAAATTTGTGCTGTGCTAATTTGTACTAAGGGATGAGTGTCAGTGATGTTCTTTGTTTAAGAGTGAATGGACAAATGTCCATGGTATCCAAGAACTGGCCATCTGTCAAAAGACCACTGCAGTCCTCGTCATCAATATTGGTGCTGTGGCCATTTGTAAACTGAATGTACCACTGCCTCATTCCACCTTCACTCATTATTCCGTCTCCATACACACTTCACAAAGTTGCTTTAAAATTTCAATTGGCTTGTGGCTTATTTGCCAGTATAAACTTAATAACAGATCGTACTTCACAACTCATGGGATTTTCAATTGTAGTGCACATTTTAACAGTTTACAGTGAGCAAAGTAGAAGAACCACAGTCTGCACACACTATCACAGCAGGATGCATACTGTGTGTAGGGAGGGGGATCGGGATGGTGCGGAGGCTAACTTACAGGCTTCCCACCGCGAAGAGCCGGGTTCAAATCCTGGAGACAAATATTTTTCAGTGGTATCCCTATCCCTAATTGAGGTGCTTTGTGAAGAGCACATTGAGTGAGTACGACGATCGTCGGATGGGACGATAATCCAGGGACCCCTTGGTGCCTTTCGTTAAGAGTAGGCTAATGCCGATGCCGGGTTTCTCTCCACCCTTCATCCTTTCCCATCCATCCCTGATGGTGCAAATGACCTGAGCTGTCGGTCACTTCCCCAACAAAACCAACCAACCAACCAGAATGTAGGGACGTATAGACACCAAGATGGTGGCTCTAGCCCTACCCACCGCTATGCTACACCGAAAGGCAAGTTATGTTCTTGACAGCCCACATATATATATAAGGTGAAACTTTTCACAACTCCAGATGTCTTGTGCCACAGTTTCCAAAATGTTATCATCAGGATTACTTTAAACTCTTCCAATGACAGATACAGGCCACAGATGATTGTGTATGTGGGCGTGGGGACTGTCCCGTTATGTATATTTTGTATTCTTAGACAGTTCTGTTAATTGCTCATCAATCTTCATACCACAGCATGTTCAGGAAATCATGCAGAGTTGGTCGGATCAACTTGGCAAGTGCAGTCGGATATTCTGGCGGGCGGCAGGGCCACACAACCAGAGCGTGTTGTTTGGGGGCAAGACACCACCCCTGGCCAAATCAGATGCACGCCTGCGCTCCATCCCATTCCCCACGAGGAGGCCCACATTCTTTGAGGTCCAGAGGGTCCACAAAGCACTCTCCTGCCTGGAGATTTATGGTAGGCCTACGCACGTTAACGTACCGCCCATTGATGAAATGGCATATGGTATGCAATACAGCCATTAGGGGAGTGCTCCATATTATGGCCCTTCTATGTTATGCTTTCAATCCTAACATTCACTTCTGAATGGCCATTAACTATTTTCTGAGCAAAACTGGAGGTAACAACGGAAATGTGTTTTGCCAGTTTATTGTACTAATTGAAAGCCCATTTGTGGCATGTTGTCATTGTTTTACTATATTCAATGATATATTTATGGATTTCTTTAGTTTCATTGTTATTTAAATAATGTATATTGCATAAAATATGAAAATTACAGCCCTGCAGAGCTGGGTTAATAGCAGCAGAAAAGTAGCCATGTTAGGGCAGCTTTAGGACAAAGACATTGCTTCAGAATTATGTTGAGGACAAGGGAGTTAAAAAACATCTAACAAGAGATTATAAAGCAGATACAAAGATATAGTATGTCAGTGCGTGGTAAAATTAAAAGATAAGTGTATGTTATTGAGATGTTAGTTACAGAGTATTCTTTTATAGTTTAGGGAGAGAGAGCCAGCAGTATTGAACAAAGAAGTAGGAAGAAGTGTGGTAAACATGGGTCAGGTGAGTAAGTGAAAGAATATTGCTAGTAGAGAGTAAAGTAATCCAGTGAGCTTGGTTCTTATTTAAGTCTACATGCTGACAAGTAACCGTAGTAAGAAATAAGTATGTAGTATTTACAATTAGCTGAAGAAAGTGAGTTTGGAAGTTCAGGGAAGAAAAGAAATTGGAACACTGTGGTGGGCAATGGGAGGGATTTTTTGATATTCTAACATTAAAAGTAGGTTTTAGATGGACACAGAGTGATGGCTGGCAATGATATGAGTATACATTTCTTTTTAAATGTACTAGGAACTTAGCTACGGTCGTGAATCAATGCAAACAAAAATAATGCCGAGACCGTAAACTTGATTGGCACTAAGTGATAAGGAAAAAAAAGTAAAAAATTTAAAAAAAATACAAGTAAGGGGAGAAATAGGGAATACATGCTAGGTCATTTGGGTGTGTTTGAGAAACAGTGACCCACGCATACCTCAATCGCACACAAAAGCCAAAATAAATAATAAAATAAACTTACAAACACTCGATCACTAGGGTGTGTTAAGAAATAACTGTCACTCTCGTGAATAACATTCACACACACACTCAGGGTTTACAAGGATCCCTCCTATGTCAGTGACTGTCAATCACACAAATAAATGAAAATTATAAAAGGATGTAGTGAAACAGAAAAGACTTACATGAATACAGTCACTCAGTCACTCGGGTGTGTTAGACCTTTGTGAATTTCTCACACTCACTCAGTCAGGGTTTACAAGGTTGTTTTTTGTTTACATACATTTGTCTGTAATAAAAAATCACAATCTCAGACCTCACTTAACAATAAACTATTCTTCCATTGCACATACATCCTTCCTCTCTTCATTCCTCCCACAATGTCTATCCTATTTCTACTCCTTCCTGGCTTGCCTAACATACTCTGTCTACCACTATCTTCAATATCCCATTCACAATCGGTATGCTTTTCATCCATTTTTCCTGTCCTCTTATTATTTCGCCCAACAATCCTCCTCTCTCATTCCCCACCCCTTTCTTGTTTGTTTTCCATAGTGTTCACTTCACCTTGTACATTCAACTCTTCACCCACATCACAAAAGCCTCCAATCTACACCTATCATTCTGTTTTAACTATCATGGTTCCATGCTGTCAAAGCCACTCTTCATATCAAAGTTTGAATGAGCCTTTTGTTAACATCTTTACTCAACATTCCTGTCACCAATTTCATCCTCCTCATGAAAGTTTTTTGTCTAATGCAATTCTTCTTCTTCTCATTATTAAAAGACTTCTGAGATAAGTAAACATTTCCAACTGCTCTTGTTTGAATGAATGATGAACTCTTGTTATAATATTTAACTTAGCTTTTCCCTTTCTTGAAAACCACCTAACCTTTGTTTTGAGATCAGGATGGTTCAGTGGTTAATGTACAGGCTTTCCATCAAGAAAAATATTTTTCAGTGGTATCCTGTGATCCCTACTTGATGTGCTTTGTGGAGAGCACTTAGAGTGAGTACGACGTCCATCTGATGAGACAATAAACTGTGGACCCCTTTGTGCCTTTCGACAAGAGTAGGCTAATGCCGACGCCGGGTTTCTCTCCACCCTTCCTTTCCCAACCATCCCTAATGGTGCAAATGACCTTAGCTGTCAGTCGCCTCCCATAAAAAATTACAATTACTCTGTAATACTCTCAGGAATGCTTGCAACCTCTGGGTGGTAATGGGCTCCCCTGCCTTGCCCCTCTTTAAAACAATACCCATCGCTACCTCCATCCCCCACTTGCACCTGAGCAATCGAAGAAATGTACTGATTGTGGAGATATCTCCTATTCCTTCGATCCACTCCTATTTTCTGCAATGCTTGCATTAATTATACCCTATTCACTCTATCGAACACTTCCAAATTTATGAAACAAACAAATACTTCCTGATTGTATTCTATGTTCCTATAATTGATGGTTTCAGGCATTATTTTATGGAATCTGTTCATTCTTCAGCGGATAAAATAATACTTTGTAATTCCACAGATTTATTTCACAAACACACGACCCGGGTTTCGACGTACAACGTCATCTTCAGGTGCAGACATACAGGCGACCAACATATATATACCCTTAGACCGGGGGGAGGGGGGAGGAAAATTGAGGGGAAGAAAAAATAGAAAAAGGGGGAGGGCTGGGGAGGAGGATGGCGGGGGACAGGGTTGGGCAAGGCGCGCTTGTGGGTGGAGAGCCAGGCGGAATAGAATGAGTGGGTAATGGAGGGTCGTGGGAGAGGGGGGGGGAGGAGTCCCTACCGGATTATCCCTTTGCTGGGAGTCCCCAGCGGGGGGGGGGGGGGGGGGGAGGTTATGGAATTTTTAGGTTCACTATGGATATCTCGGAGGGAAAGGTTTAGGAGAGGGGAATGGGAGGTGTACAATAGGTCATTAACAATAATTTTTTCCTTGGAGCGAACATATTTTAAAATCTCCAGTTTCTCTAAAGCATCAAGTCTATACCCTTTCTTCTCAACATGTAATATTTCTAGCTGAAAGTCACTCTGGTGGTGGTTGTCTAGCAAATGTTTAGCAAAATGCGAAGATGGCTTTTGGTTACGCACACAGGCCTGGTGTTCCTTCACTCGCGTACAGAATTTCCTTCCTGTTTGAACCACGTACACTGCATCACACTCACAACGTAACATATACATGCCGCTCTTTTCTCCTTCTAAAATTTTGTCCTTTGCGTGCGAGAGCAGGTTTTTAAGGCTTGATTTATTATAATAAGCGATTTTTAACTTATCTTTTGGTAGCAATTTGTAAATTTTTAAATATTTTGGACAGCTCAATGGCTTGGCCATGGGCTCCCCCTTGTCCCCCCTCTTGGCAGATATTTACATGGACCACTGGGAGAAATCTTTGTTCTCCTCTGGGAATGTACTCAACAAGAATGTTTTATGCTGGTATCTGTATGTAGACGATGTCTTTTGTGTGTGGAAGGGTTCAAAAAGGCAACTTGAAAATTTTTTAGCTCATTTAAATTCTCTAAATAAGAACTTTAAATTCACCTGTGAGTTAGAAGAAAACAATTCACTCATTTTTCTTGACTTAAATATTTCAAAAGTTAAAAATCACTTGGAATTCTCTATTTTCCGGAAAACTTCATACACAGACCAAGTTATTCATTGTAACTCAAGGCACTGTTTTTCCCAGTAACTGTCCGCCTTCCATTCTATGATCCACCGACTGACAAGCATTCCTTTGTCTCTATGCAATTTCAAGAAAGAACTGTCAACAATTAAATTAATAGCACATAATAACGGCTACGATGATAAACTAATTTATAAACTATATTTAGATAAAATAAAACAACAGGCAATTGAGAGAATTTATAAATCCCAGCCACTACAAGATTCCTCTGCCAAGTGGCGGAGAATCCAGTATCTGGGTGAAACCTGGAAGAAAATTTACAAATTGCTACCAAAAGATAAGTTAAAAATCGCTTATTATAATAAATCAAGCCTTAAAAACCTGCTCTCACACGCAAAGGACAAAATTTTAGAAGGAGAAAAGAGCGGCGTGTATATGTTACGTTGTGAGTGTGATGCAGTGTACGTGGGTCAAACAGGAAGGAAATTCTGTACCCGAGTGAAGGAACACCAGGCCTGTGTGCGTAACCAAAAGCCATCTTCGCATTTTGCTAAACATTTGCTGG
Source organism: Hetaerina titia (assembly GCA_037158775.1). Taxonomy (NCBI): domain Eukaryota; kingdom Metazoa; phylum Arthropoda; class Insecta; order Odonata; family Calopterygidae; genus Hetaerina; species Hetaerina titia. Next base: position 119,336,404 of record CM073771.1, read on the forward strand.
ACAACCACCACCAGAGTGACTTTCAGCTAGAAATATTACATGTTGAGAAGAAAGGGTATAGACTTGACGCTTTAGAGAAACTGGAGATTTTAAAAATATGTTCGCTCCAAGGAAAAAATTATTGTTAATGACCTATTGTACACCTCCCATTCCCCTCTCCTAAACCTTTCCCTCCGAGATATCCATAGTGAACCTAAAAATTCCACAACCTCCCCCCCCCCCCCGCTGGGGACTCCCAGTAAAGGGATAATCCGGTAGGGACTCCTCCCCCCCCCCTCTCCCACGACCCTCCATTACCCACTCATTCTATTCCGCCTGGCTCTCCAACCACAAGCGCGCCTTGCCCAACCCCCTCCCCCACCATCCTCCTCCCCAGCCCCCCCCTTTTTCTATCTTTCCTTCCCCTCAATTTTCCTCCCCCCTCCCCCCGGTCTAAGGGTATATATATGTTGGTCGCCTGTATGTCTGCACCTGAAGATGACGTTGTACGTCGAAACCCGGGTCGTGTGTTTGTGAAATAAATCTGTGGAATTACAAAGTATTATTTTATCCGCTTTCTATGTTCCTGTCTATTGGTGACCTCATTACTGGAATTGCCTCTCCCCTTCCAGAATGGGAACTAACACTAATCTGATAGTCCCTCCAGCAACATTCCTCTCTCATAAATGTAAATTAGCCCATAAAAAATCTTCTTCTCAAAATTTAGTAAATACTTTCAAAATCCAACATTTGAATCAATTAATGGTTTAAATATGTTACTCATCATATTGATTTTCAAAATGGAGCATAAGGCTTTGTGAATGTGAAATCTTATCTTTGAAGCAATAGGATGATAAGCCAAGGTACAAAGGCTTTTGAGATATGGGTTTGATGAAGAATGGAGGGAATAAGTTTGACAGAGAGATGATTGTGGAAGTTTTAGATATGATGGGTAAAGGGAGAAAGTTGCTTTGTGTAATAGGAAAAATGCAAAGAGAGTGGGTGGAGATAATATTGAAAGTTATCTGGCTGTCAAGGACTGTGGTAGAAGAGAGAAGGTTACCATAAGCAAGGCAGAGGAAGGAAGAGAATAGGCTTTTTAGATGGCATGAAGTCAGGTAGAGGTGGAGATGAAATGGAGGAAGAAATAATGTTGTGCAAAGAAAGATAAGTCCTCGTAACGCATTGGAGACGTGAATGCCTTGCAAGAAGTGCTTCTCTGAATGGTAGTGTATGATCAATTGTGCATCTGATTTTTTCTCTCCCCTCTCACCAATGACCTCTACTCTTCCAATAAGCTCCGAACCTCCCTCTACTTCTCAATCCATACATGAGCGATTTTGTCTAGAACTGTACCCTGCTAATATTTCCTGTATAATTTTCCCCTCTGAAATTGTGAACACCATTGCCACATGATTTTTAATATGATTACAGCAGCCTTGAATAAAATATCCCCTGAATGTTTCCAGTCATGAGATTCTATTTTAGCTTTCAAGGGAAAGTTACAAAGTTACTTATTTCATTTCGATATGTTATTTAATTTCCATAGAGTTATGCTGGAGACAATAATATTCAATTTTCTACATATTCACCTTGTTCACATTCAGGTACTTATCCCCAGTCCTAGATACAAGCTGTCGGCAAAGAAGTCTTTCATTTGCTGTCACAGGCAATGGACTTCGTTGCCTGTGACATCATCGTTTTAAAAACATCGGCCATCCCAATGATTTTTTAGGGACCTGAACAGGCCAAGAATCACTGGGTAAGGGCTAAGTCTTGCCTGTGTACAGTGGATGTTCCAATTATTCCCAATGAAATGTTTGTAGCAGCACCTGCATTTGTCTTTGTGACATTTGCAATGAATTTATTGACTTACCCTTGCATATTGTTGGCAGTGGTCTAAGTTTAATTGTAATGTTCTTCTGATTTGTGCAGGGAAAGCTGACAATTATGTTGATAAGTTCCCTGTGTCACCGCGTTCAAACGTCGGGCGGAGGGAAAGAAAGCCATACAGTTCAGCTTCAGTGGAAGCAAATGGGAAGTTGGACGATGGCAAAGAAGCATCCTCGCCAGCAGGAGTGGCCGTCTCAAAGGCACAGAGTCCCAAGAAGTCGTCAGGGGGTCGCATAATTGATCGAGCCAAGAAGAGGCAGTCCCCGTTGAGGCCGCTGCCTGAGATGGTCCAGGCATTGGCCCGGGAGAGCAGCGGCGAGGAGGAGGGAAGTGGCAGTGGTGGTCATGGCTACGAGATCGTCATTCCCATGCTGGAGTCTTTCGAGCAGCGGGAGCTGGGTGTGGTGGATGAGGGCGTTTCCCCTGAGATCAAGGAGGCCATCGCGGAAATGAAGAAGCGTTCGAGGAAAAAGAAGAAGGCTGCTCCGACACCCCAGCCGGTGAAGAAGAAGGAAGATGGTGTGGATTTGGACGAATCTATGATCAAACTGGCTGGAGATATTCGTGCTGCGTGCGAGTCAAGTGATGTCGATCTGTTGAACCTGTACATTTCATCTGCCAACAAAAGGAATTTGGAACAGGGTGAAAATGGCATCTCTCCATGTGATAGTACTACTGAAGGGATGAAAGGTGATAATAATAATTCAAAAGATGGCGTTTTGCAGAAGGTTCAGCGTCATTTATTTGAAGATGGGTGCTCTATATTACATGCTGTCTCGGCCCATGGTGATCCTTTGGTTTTGAGGTGAGTTGTTTTATTTTTATGGACCATTCCTCAGACCTCAATTGTTTTATTTTTATACCTTGATTCTCAGCCCTCAAAGGTTAACATCTTATGCAGCATGGTGGGTTCAGCCTCTGCTCGTGCTAGTTTCTAGATCTTACAGAAATAGAATGGGAAAAGACAGTGGTGGGCTTTGGAGCAGGTCAGTATGGTGGAACAAACCAGGACAGTGAGACTCAGCATTTTAAATGATACACTTTTAGCTAAATTACTCATCCATTCCTGAATGGAGGAATGTCACAGTTGACATATTGGAATATATGCATTTGACATTTTACATGGAATTTCGTGTGACATTCAAAAATGTTCTTTAATTATTGGCCATTTAACAGAATCAGCAATATTGCCTTGTGTTACATGTTTACAATTTGCTAACCTTACAAGTGCTTTTACATAACTTTAACATTGATACGCAGACATGCCAACTCTCCCGATTTAAGCGGGAGACTCCCGATTTTTCCTTCTTACGTTCTTGATGAACTGTTCAAATTGTGTACTTAGCTTAACATGTTAATAAAGTGTGACATTCATTAAAAATTGGCAAAGTGTCATAAAGGGATTAAGGTGCCATGCAAATATTGTGGTAATTAAAAGTGATTACTTCGTGATACACTTCTAAAAATCTCCCGATTTTTCATTTTTGAAAGTTGGCATGTCCTCCCGATTTTTCATTTTTGAAAGTTGGCATGTCTGGATACGAAAAAATTCCTCATTTATTATGAGAGACGAAGGGGAAAAGGAATGGGCAATTCAAATGGAAACTTCATTGATTACCTCATGTAGTGAGTTTATTTATAGATTCCTGGGACAGAATATGAAATTTAATGAAAGAAATGAAGAAATTATCATTCAATCATAAGCCTCATTATTTTGGATTAGCAACTCTTAAAAATTATTGGATATTCAGTTGCGAGTAAATTTTATTACAGAAATGTTATTTGTGTAATTTGAATCAAAATTTTAAATTTCATGAGTCACTAGTTAAAAAGCACTTGTGGGTAAATAATCTAATACATAAAGCAAGGGGTGTATGAATTGGTGCCACCAATGTTGGATTAAATATATGAGGTAATTAGGAAAGTTCTTGGAATGGTATAGAAATAAACGGCTTGCCTTGGTGAATCTTTTTGTATTTCAAGGTAGCACCCTCGACACTAATCCAGCAATGTTCCAATGTCTTGATCCCATCTTGGAAATATTCCTTTAGGCCTACAAGATACCCATCTACTTGGGCTGTTAGTTCTATGAAAAATTCCTATAAACTGTAGGAAATGCTGCAGCATTAACTTTTGACAGAGTCATTGGCTAATATACATTACATTGCCACAATTGCAGAGTGTAAAAATCATTCCCCTTGATCGGGATTTGAACCCGGATCCCTTGACGTCTGGCCGAGTGCTTTAGCCAGTTGAGCTATCGAGGCATCTTTGTTCCTTTAAAGCCACCAAAATTTCAGAGGTTGCTGAAGAGCTTAACTAGCTAGAGAACTCGGCCGGACATCTGGGGATCTGGGTTCGAATCCCAGTCAAGCCGAATGATTTTTACACACTGAAATTCTTGCAATGTTAGTTCCTTATTTGAAGAGAATCTCTGTCCCCTGGGGAAAATTTTGAACTTGGGGAAAAGATGGAAATCTGATGGAGCCAAAGGAGGCGAATACAGTGGCTGTGGTGACAACTTGTACCTCACTTCACGTATTTTTGCCATTGCAATGACACTTGTGTGTTGGCACGCCTTGTCTTGTGAAAGATGACTTACTTCCAGGTTAAATCTGGCCTTTTTTCATCTATCTTTGGCTGTAGGTCCTCCAGGAGGCTAGTGGTACATGTTTTATTGTGGAGTAATTATTTCCAATTTTATGCATTAAAAAGAAATAATTTTGGCCAATTTATTAATGAATTAAATTCACTCTACCATTTTGTGGTATTTGAATTTGCAGTAGCACTTCTGATTGGCATGGTAATTTTACAGCCTAATTATGCATTTCTTTGTCTATCAAAAATTATGAATATAATTTACCCTAGTGTTCCTTATTAATGAATTACCAATAATTTGTATAACCAGAATTGGAACTTTCCTTGACACAGTTTTTCACTTGAAACTGTTCTCAGGACCCTGCTCGAAGCAGGGTTTGATCCGTCTGTGAAGAACAAGAAAGGTCAGCCGCCGTATGCAGTTGCTGCTCACAAAGAAATGAGGAACACCTTTAGGAGGTTTATGGCTGCATTTCCCGATCGCTATGATTATGCCAAGGTTTGTGGCCTACAAACAGTTTTCTATGTTGAGAAACCCCTTGATGCTGCCTAAATTTGATAATTCTTACCAAATGCTCATCTAAAAAGTTGTTGAAATCAGCAAATTATGTCATTGTTCAGTAAATGTATTATGACATTAGAATCAGGTTGTTTGTACTTGGTCATCCATCAAAATAGATTTGGTTGCCATAAATATGATTGGGAAATTACTTATAATAAACCACATTTAATAAAAGCTAATATGGGTACGACTATAAAGTTGCACAGATTAAATTGTTGGACTGAAGCTTTGCGTTTGATGCGGCTTGCATTGCTTGATGTTTTTGTGTGGGAATATGCTGTTTATTTATTTTGAGTACCAATTCATGAGTTGGAAGTTATTTGTTTGATAGAAAGAGACAAGTCTGTCACAGCTTTGAATGGCACTAGTGGACACAGCACATGAGTGTGAGCTTGTTCCCTTTGCCTCCAGGCACAGGTTCCAGGTCCGCTGACGGAGGAGCTGGAGAAGGAGCTGGAGAGCCGTGCGTTGGAGAAGAAGAGGCTGGCTCGGAAGGCGAAGAAGGAGAAGAGCAAGGCCAAGTGGCAGGAGGAGGAGGAGAGGGCTGAGAGGGAGCGCTTCCTCGGCCTCTCCGAGAGGGAGAAGGTCAGTCTGGTTGCCATGGCTGCCGTAGAGGAGGAAGGGGGGTTGACGAAGGCACCATTGCCACATACTCTTCAGACACCTCTGCGGACCATCTGCACTTTAAACAATGCTTCACATACCCTTAAATTTTATTTTTGACTGTGGCATGTTTTCGGTCTGTAAATAATACGAGTACTCTAAATTTTTAAAACTTGTTTTTTCCCCAAAGCTTGATTGGGCCTTCTCTTCACTTGAGTATTGTGGTTTGTGCCTGAAGTGGAAAAAATGGAGAGTTCAGGATACAATTAAAGGCCCCAATGACTGTGAGTCCCGCGACTCATAATCATTCTGCAGGCATCTTTCCTTTTTGGAAGCAATGGTGTTTCTATTAATGTTCTAAGATGTGGCATCTTGGACGAAAGTGAGATTTTTGTAGCTTTAATGGCGTGTGCACTACTATTTCTGCAGATTTTACTGAACACACAAATGCATGTATTCATATTTTTCTTTAATTATTTTTTGAAAGAGATGATGTACTCTGAAGTGTTCATTTGTGACCACAAAGGTCAGCTGTGAAATTGAGCCTGGGTCTACCTCCGCATTCCTTATTTGTATATTTTGCGTTGTGAGCACTGCTCGTGTGGCCACTCTTCAATGTCGATTTCCATTCCACCCATTGTCTGATGGTAGTTCATATTAAAGTTCCTGGTGAGATTGGCCCAGTTCTTTTGACTCTTCAGTTTTGTGAAAATATTTAGGGAAGTCATACTGCATGATCCAAAACATTGTATTATGCCTTATTTTCCTGAATTCCTGAATCGGTGACAGTCATAACTCAATGTCTAGTATATATGCTGAAAAGCTAGTAAGGGGGGGGGGTCGGTGTGTAGTGGAAAACGGAGGATAGAGGGAGAGGAGGTGGAAGGATGCGTGAGTGACACCGGTCGTTTATTAAAATTTTATTTTGTGAAAAATTGCCAATGTTTATTAATCATGATATTCCACCATCTGAAACGTCTCTTTTCATTTTAGTCCTAAGATCCTGTTATGTAAATTTTTATTTACTTTAATTTTTAAAAATTGAATAAAAGAATTATCAAAATGTCAAATATTAAAAGTGAAAGAGTGTGACTGAGGTCTTTTTCAGTATTTAATTTCAGTTTCACTTGCATCGGCTAATGTTCAAAAGGAAATCAGTCGTGCAAGAATTATGATTGTGTATCTGAACTGTTAAATGTTGTGTGGAGTATTTCTTTTACATATACATTCCAGGGCATGATTTAAATCTTTTAGGTGCAGAGTGCCGGACAAATGAGTGAAATTGCCCATGCATTGAATTGCTTCCTAGAATGTTCCGATGCAATTAAAAATCACATCTATTTAGAATATTATGAACACCCCTTGAGCTAAAAATTGCAACGCATATTCTCTTTTGAAAATTATTGTTTGAGTTGAGTGTGGAGAAAAACAATTAAAATGTCAGCATGCATGTAATAATATCATAATTAGATGGTAATTTTATTTTCCTGATTATTAATGGCATAAAAAGTACTTTTGAAAATACTCGTGAGGTTTTTTACCAGAGGAAGAAATCATTAGTCCAGGTATCACCTTTGTGTGCCCAAGATATGCCTTTTTCAGGCCCAGTATGGTCTCTTTATATGAGATACTGCCATCATAGGTTAAATGGAAGAGTGGACCAGTTGATATTTGCATCTTCATCATCGGTCATGTAATCCGAAGATTGGTTGATTGCAGCCCTTCATTCTTCCTTTTTTCATACACTAACTCTTCTGACCTAAATCCATCTTTACTTTGCCAAAATTTGAGGGTCATTCAATAACTCCATAGAAACCCTATCCCAAGATATGGCGCTCCTAGTATCGGAAAACGTTTGCTTTTAGTACGCCATGTCTCTCACTAGACTGCTGTTAATTTTTCAGCTCTTTCCATCTTGTGGTTTTATTTTCATAGTCGATTGATGCAAAAAACTTTTGTTTATTTAGAAAAATGGAGAAAAATGAGTTTTGTATGGTGATTAAAAATTTCTATTAAAAAAGGATTAAACCCATCAGAAATCCAAGCCAAGTTGGATGAAGTTCATGTCTGTGTGTTTGCAACTGTTAACAATTGGGTTGATTGGTTTAAGCATGGCCATTCATCCACAAATGATGAACATCATTGGGGCATCCAGTGGAAGTGACCTCCTCCAAAATGATTGACTAATTCCGCATTATGATTTTGAGTGTCCTTGAATTAGAGTTTGTGAAATAATTGAGGCTATATTGGGGCATATCAAAAGGTGAAATCTTTTCAGTCTTGCAGGAAAAATTGTGTTAAAAAATGGCAGCAACATGGGTGCCGCATTTGCTCTCACTGGAGGATGAATGCAATTGTGTGGTCAATTTGGAGGCTTGTTTGGTGCTTTTCTGACATGATCTTGTCTAGTTTCTGCCTCAATATGTAACTATGGATGAAACATGGATATGAACATTTGTACATGCCAGATACAAGGAACAGTGGGTTTCTAAAGATAGAGAGAAAGAGCGTTGCCTCCATGTAAGGCAGAGACAGTGAAATCAGCCGACAAGTTAATGGCCGTGGTTTGTTGAGATGCACATAGAATCATCTACATTGATTATTTTCAACCTAGAGAAACAATTAATGGGGAGTATTAGGCATTGTTATTGCAACAGTTGGGTGAAGAAATCAAGAAAAAAATGTTAGGCGAAGAAAAAAACTTCCATCAAGATAAGGCACTGGTGTACATCTGCACAGATTCAATTGCAAAAGTAATGGAATTAAAAAATTTGAACTTGAACACTTGGAGAGGTGTATCCAGCTGAAAGGAGATTATATTGAGAAATAAAATGAAATCTACGCAAAATAACTTGTTTTACTATTGTTTCCAAAGGTCGTATTGAAAGACCCGTGTATTTGTCCCTCCTGATCCTTTTCCATCCATTTACCCTTCTGTTAGCTATCTTACCAAATCGTTGTGTCGCAAGGTGTGTGCTGTCCTTATCGTTTTTCTTCTCTTTAAAAGCCCTTCATGTGGTCCCTTCTTCTTCTGTTCTTCTTCTCTTCTTTTACCTCTTCATTACTTGCTTTTTCTGCCCATTTAATCAGCATTTGCCTCCCACATCAAGTTTCTGAAGGCTCATATGGTCTAGTTTCCCAATGGTTCATGTCTATGATCCATGCAATGCCACACACCACACAAATGTTTTCACAAACTATTTCTTGTTTTTAGTTATTTTATTTGATTCTAGGAGTTGCCTTTTCATCATAAGTGCCTTGTTAGCTTGGACTAATCTTCAATCAATATTGATTGAGCAGCTTCCATCCCATGATATGCTGCTTCCATGACGAAAGAGTGCTTCTCTTTCTTCTAATTCCTCTCAAGTGAGCCTCATCTAATCTGCCTTAAACTTTACTCTCCTTTATAATTTGGGATTATAGTTTTTTTATTCCATTTCATGTTTGAATAGCATGTTTGCTTCTTCTCCATTCACCAAAATTCCATCAATCGTGGTTCCGTCTGCTTCTGTTATCACTCCTTCCGGGTACATGTCGAATTTGGCTCGTGAGAGAATGCATCCTCATCTAATCCCTTTATTTATTTTGGCTTCCATTATTTTGTCTTTCATTTGCATTAATACGACTTGGTTTTTGTAGAGTTGATAGGTCTTTGTCTAATCTGTCTTTGTAATCCAATCAAAGTTTTTCTAGTAACTTGAGCATCTTAATTCCACTCAATATTTTCTAAGGCGATTAATGTCAAAATAAAACTTTTTAAATTCACATGAAAAATAAATTTTAATGCGATCCAGGTTTTACTGTGGTGCAGCATCATCAGGCAACGGGCTGATGCTGCACTCTAGTGAAACTGGGTCACATTATGAAGTTAATCTTTCATGTTCATTTACCAAGTTTTATTATGACATTATTCATCAAGGAAAATTCCACAAAGTTGTCTGAAACGATTAATTTTCATTCAAAGGCCTTCTCCAAGTCAGCAAATGTTGTGCATTGTGGTTTTGTTGACATCATTTCCTCCACCAGAATCCTTAGACTAAGTATAGCCTTCCTCATACCCATGTTCCTTCTGATTTTAATTGGTTTTTCAACATGTTTCTTCAAATTTTTTAGTTATAGTTGACTGATAATGCTTGTTAGTATTTTGGGTGCATGCGATACTAGGGTCAAAGTCCAACATAATTAAAATTTGTCTGTTATTATTTCTGTTGGTATTGCGATCATTACATTCTCCTCAAAGTCCTCCGGTAGTTCTGCTTTCATAGCTGTCTTTGATAGTTCCATAAAGGACATTCTTCGCTTTTCTTTTGATTGCCTTGATCATTTTCCCATTAATGTTGTGGGCTGTTGTGGTGCCTTGCTTTTCTTCTTTTCATTTGCTGCTTTGTCGTATTTTCTTCCGCTGAGTTAGCATAGTGTAAATTGTTCCGAGTTTTGCGCAACCATTTTTGTCATCTGGGATGGTGTTGTTCAGTCACAGCAATCCATCGTGTAATTTGCAGTTTTGCCCACTCCTGATTTTATCGCCATGGTGGATTCAAGTGAAGAGTGCTTTGAAATTTTGCTTCCTTGGGAAATATGCTGCAGAAACTGTTGTGATGTTCAAAACAGCTTACAAGGATTGCTCTCTTGGAGAAACTCAAGTGTACCAATGATTTTCTCATTTCAAAGAAGGTGGAAAGTCACTTTATGACAAACCTCATTCAGGACATCCATCAACAACAATCAAGCTGAGGGGGAGACGAAGGAATGGTTTTTCCATCATGACGATGCACCGGCTCATGCAGCCATTGCCATGCACCTGTTCTGAGCCTGAAACAACAGGACTTCCTCGCCCCATGACCTTATTCCCCTGACCTCGCTCCGTGCAATTTCTTCTTGTTTCCTTGAATGAAAAGATACATGAAAAGACGATGTTTTGATGATGTGGAAGCAGTAAGGAAAAAAGGGAGGCAAGATCTGTTGGGCATCAAAACAGATAAGTTTGAAAAATGTTTCCAGGAATGGAATTGCAGGTTGGACAAATGCAATGAGTGCAATGGAGAGTACTTTGAAGGTGATGAGGTTGTTCTATGAAAAATTAAATACATAGCTTTAAAAAAATAATAATTCCAGTTATTTTTGGGTACCCCCTCATAGATCTTCAATTTACTCCATCCCTTCCCTGTGTATTCTATCGGTTAATTCTCATTTTCAGCCATTTGTGTTTCACCTCCTCTTTTGAATTTAGTTTTTCTCTCTCCAAACTCTTCACCAGTTTATATGCTCCAGCAATATTTCCCTTTTTCATGTAATTGTCAATTTATGCACAGCAGTTTTTAGTTCACCTAACCTTTGCCATGTTTCCGTAATTTTTATATGAAACTTTCGTACCTTGTCTTTTTGAATAATTGTGATTTTATTTTTCTTCAGTAAGCTCTATTGTCTGCTGTTATCCAAAGGCCACTGGGTTTCCATTCATTTTCCTTGTATTGTGTGGTCTTTTCTCTATAATTTTTTACTGTTGGCCGTGCTGAATAATTGTCTGGTTATGTTTTCCACTAGTTTATGTGGTCCAGCTCATTTTATGTTTTATCATCTCTATCTTTTTGTATTGCATATTTTTCCATGACAACTAAGTTATGGTCCTCCTACATATATCTGCAATGAAGTAGCTTTTGTGCAGTGGTATTACTTCCTCTGACCACTGTGCAGTCAGTTTGATGTCTGACACTGTCCCTAAGTATCTTTCCTGTGTATCTTCTGGGTCTGTGGTGTTCAAAGAGTGTGTGTTAGCCACTACCATATTCCTCGTGCTGCATGACTCCACCAGATGCTCTCCTTTGGCATTTGTTTCCCCTGCCTGAACTGCCCTGCTCTGCTCACGTCTTTTCCTTTTCCAGCCGCCTTGTCTCAGTCTTCCTTTGTGATTACCCTCTCTTTTCCCCTTACTTCGCTGGAGATTTTTTTAATAGCTCATTAACTTTTTTTATTTCTTCTGTGTGACTGGACAGTGGCATGCACACCTGCATTATCATTGAATCCATGGAGTCTACTCCTAACTTGATGATGAGGATCCAATCATCAAACTCCTAGCATGCTTTCATACTTCTCCCCCATTTCTTCTTCAGCAGAAGGGCTGTCCAGAAAATAACTTACATATTGAAATAAAATATGAACCTAGTTACAATAGGAAAGTTTTATTTTAGAACTTTGAAAGACATATTCTTAATCTATTTTTCTACATAGTCGGCATTCAAATTGAGACATTAATCATGATGACACAAGCATTTCAATCCTCTCTTTGAAGAAATCTACCACCTAACCTTTTAACCACTTGTTTACCCCAGCATGTATTTCTCCAACACTGTCAAAGTGCTGAATTTCAAGCTGTGTCTCCATCGCTTGAAAGAGGTGGCAATGTCTCATCCCCAGTTACGATGCAATCTAAGAGTGTTGTACAATCTTTGTCATAAGCTTCAAGGAAGTCAGTGATGCAGCAAGACACTTTTTTGTGGTCTTCCGTCCTGATTTTCAGCACCCATGTGGCACAAAAGTTGTGATAGCCATCGCAAGATAGAATCTTCCCTGCTCCTATTTTATTCAGTAGACTTGATAAAATTTTATGAAAATGAAGTGAGAGATCCGTAATTGTAAATCTGCAATTTTCACGAATTTTTTCTTTGATTTTCACAATCAGTACATCTGTCACAAGGCTAGGCCGACCACTGCTGTCCTCTTGGTGATCATTGGTGCCGTGGCCATTTGTAAACCAAATGCACCACTGCCCCACTCTGTCTCCTTACAGTTCACAAAGTTGCTCATGATTCAATTGACTTATGATTTTTTGTCAGTAAAACTCAATCGCTGATTGAACTTCATAACTCGTGGAATTTGCTATTGTAGCGCAATTTTAACATCTCACAGTGAGCAAAGTAGCTGTGATAGTGTTCAGAGGCACAGTCTGCACACACTACCACAACTGGATACGTACTGTGTGTAAGGATGTTTAGACTCCAAGATGGTGGCTCTACCCACCACCACGCTAGGTTTCTCTCTTGGCCACCCTTGGAGGATACCCACCACTCCTGTTATCTTCTAGTCACCACCTGATGCTATCATTTTGTATTTTTTTACTCCAGAAGTCATCTAACCCGACTCGTGTGTTAGTTCGCTGACATGTAATATATCTAGCTCCACCCTAGCCATCTCTATGTTTGTATTTTCTAGTTAACCGTTGTCTCCCAAAAACCTGATGTTCCACATTCTGATCCTGATTGGATAATTGTTATCCTTCTGGAATTTTGCCGGGAATAATGCTATCACATCATATTGTACGTATGACTGTGTGTTCTAGGGTATCTTGGGTGGTGATTTCCTTCTGGCTCCCATATTGCAATGTTATGGCTGATTCCATGGATCCTACCGACCCCTTCTATTTGTGCCATCCGTGGCTTCTGGTTAGGACAAAATAGTGTTGAAGCAAGGATACATTTTTTTTTGTTTCTAGTTCTGTAAAAATAAGAGAATGATTCACTGAAATTTTCAAAACTGAAAAATTGTTGGTTTCACTGGGATTAGAAACCTGTTAACCTCTAATTCATAGATAAACTTGCTATCTCTGGTTTCCCTTGGAAGTAATTTGTATATTTTTGGCGGATTTCTTCTTGCACTAACTGTCGTGGATGCACTTACTGCATATTCTGTAAACCCAACATGGCCATTGCCATTCTCTTGTTCGTGATCATTCTTGTGCTTGCTATGATTGTGCTGTTTTTGTTTTAACTCGCTTTCAACTGGGGTTACACCTAACTGGCAGTCATTAGATTCAACCATGAGAATGTTTAGAAGACTTCCCACTGTGCTCTGCATTTACTTTCTTTCTTATGCTGTTTCATTTGAATCTACAGATGTTAAAATGAAAAAATTTGGATGTGGAGAAACGCATTGTTTCCGAGTTAAATGACACGAATTTTAAGTACCACATCTGGAAAAGGATTCTGGTGCAACTATCCACCTGGTTCTTCTGCCCCACATGACAGTATTTTCTTTCCAAGAATAGGTATACAGTAAACTTTAATGATCCTGTGTTAACTTTGTATATCATATTCTTAAAGATGCCGTAATTTTAAATAAAGGGGTAGGAAGAAGCGTAGTCAACATAGAGCAAGCGACAGATAGAATTTTACTCGTAGAGATTAAAGCAGAGCCGACAAACTTGGTCATTGTTCAGGTATGCATGCCACCGAGCAACCTAAGGAGGAAGAAGTCGATAGGATGTATGATGAGTTAGAGGATATCATCGCGAGTGTTCCTGCAGGGAAATATTTGATAGTGATGGGGGATTGGAATAAGACGGTAGGCGAAGGAAGAGATGGTGGTGAGGTGGGGGACTATGGGTTAGGCACGAGGAATGAACGCGGGAAGAAAGCAATTGAATTCTGCCGGAGACAGGGGTTAGTCATCAATAACACATGGTTTAGACACCACAAAAGGCATAGGTATACATGGAAAATGCCAGGTGACTCAGAAAGGTATCAGTTAGATTATATTATGGCTAGGCACAGGTTTAGGAACGGTGTGATAAATTCGCACAGTTTCCCAGGAGCGGATGCGGACTCTGACCACAATTTAGTTGTTATGAAATGTAATGTTCGTTTCAAGAAGATAAGGCAAGGGCGGCGGGTTAGGAAATGGAATTTAGAAGCAGTAAATGGATTAACGAGGAAGGAGTATCAGCAGGCTGTAGAGAAAATGATGGATGACGGTAAAGAACTGAGAAGTATCGAAGAAAAATGGGAAAGTATTAAGCAAGGGATATTGGAAGCCGCTAAAGACACTATAGGAACTGTTAACGGGAAAAGGATAAGGAAACCATGGGTAACGGATGAGATGATTGCAAAGATGGATGAGAGAAGAAGATGGAAAAATGTAAACACAGAGTTAGGCAAAATGAAGGACAAAGAGTTAAACAATAAATTGAGAAGGGCCACAAATAAAGCAAAAGAAGAATGGTGGAAAACGAAATGCGAGGATATGGAAAGTTTACAGAAGAAGGGTGAAGTTGGTGCTCTATACAGCAAGGTTAAGTTATTATCGGGAAGTAAGAAGGCAAGATCTGTGCTAACAGTTAAAGATAAATGGGGTAAGATAATAGTTGAACCAGGAAAAATACAAGAGAGATGGAAGGAATATATTGAAACACTGTATGGTAAAGAACTTAGGCCGACAAGGTTAGACATAGAAAAGGAACATGACGTAGAAGAAGATAGCTTAGGTTCAGGCATACTCGACGATGAAATATAAAGGGCATTAAAGGAGATGAAAGCAAATAAGGCTGTGGGGGTGGGCAATATTCCTGTAGAAATGTTGAAATGGTTAGGCAAAGGTGGGAAGAAGGCCATATATGGACTGATTCGTAGTATCTATGAGGAAGGAATCTGGCCGGAAGATTTTGTGAGATCGGTGTTAGTTCCTATTCCAAAAAAGGCAAAGGCTTCGTCATGTGAGGATTAGAGAACAATAAGTTTGATATCCCACGCAGCTAAAGTTATTCTCAGGATCATCAACAAAAGGAAAGAGAATAAGGCAAATGATTACTTAGGGGATGATCAGTTTGGGTTCAGGAAAGGAAGAGGTACGCGTGATGCCATTGCAGTAATGAGATCACTAGTCGAGAGGAATACCATAGAATACAATCAGGACGTATTTGCCTGTTTTGTAGATTTCGAAAAAGCGTTTGATAGAGTGAATTGGGAAAAATTAATGCGTGTATTTGCAGAAAATAGGAATGGATTGGAGGGACAGGAGACTGATCCGCAACCTGTACATGTCTCAGACTGCTCAGGTGCGATAAATATGGGATGAGAATCAATATTAATAAAACCAAGGTTATGCGATTTTCCAGAAAGAAAAAGGCTAAGCTGAATATTAAAATAGGCGGGGAAAAAATAGAGCAGGTAGAACAGTGTACATGTCTCGGAAGTGTTTTGGACCAATACGGTCAAAGTGGTAGGGACGTAAGGAGAAGAATTGCGCTAGGCAAGGAGGCTTTCTCAAGGAGGAGGGAGTTGATGACGGGGACGTTGAGTAGGGATGTTAAGACAAGACTCGTAAAAACTCTGATATGGAGCGTAGCTATGTACGGCGCGGAAACGTGGTCGCTGAAGCAGGAGGATAGACGTAGATTGGAGGCTTTTGAAATGTGGGTGTGGAGAAGAATGGAGAAGGTGAAATGGACCGAAAGGAAAACAAATGAGGAAGTACTAGAAATGGTGGGGGAGGAGAGGGGTTTGTTGAGAGAAATCCTATGGAGGCAGGAAAAATTGATGAAAGGCGTATTGAGCGGTAGTGGAATGTTGAAGAGGGTAATAGAGGGGAGAATGTTGGGCAAGCGAGGTAAGGGTAGGAACAGGATAGGGATGTTGGACGGAATGAAGGGAGGAAAGAAGTACACCGAGATGAAGAGGGATCTGATATAGATTAGTTTGCTAGGTGGGGAGTCACAAAATGTTTATTTGATAGTTGTGTCCATCCAAAAATCTACCTTAACCGGTAGATTACCTAAAAAAATTCTTAAAGAATGTTTTTTGAAAGAGGTATATTCTCTCTATTTTACAAATATAGAGATCTTGATGTGTATTTATGTCGTCATGCGCAGGAATCGCATGCTATGCACGCTTTAAATTTATATTCTACGTCTATTATTTAAGTGGACTGTTTTCACCGTGGTTTATTGTCGCCGATCCATACCATAGACCAAACGGCATTGGGCTGTCATTGTCATAGATTACGGCAATTTTCTTCCGTAGAGCTATTAAATAATGTATTGCTTCTTTGTAATATATTTCAGAGGGCCCTCGCAGCTGAAAGGAGACTTCTGGAGAGGTCAAAAAGAGGGCAAGGCAAAGCAGTGGTCATATCCAGGTGTTACCAGTGCGCCGTGGATATCACGGGAAAAATACCTTTTGAATATGACGTGAATAGGTTTTGTTCTATCGATTGCCTCAAGTTACACCGAGCGAAATCGAAACCTGCATCTTGATAATTCAATTTTTTTTCTCCTCAGATGTATAAATTTATTACTGTATGCTTTTATAGAAGATTGGCGGTAATAAAAACATTATCAGTTGCGCATGCGTGGTCTTTTATTTCCTATGGAACAAGCGACAGTCGTAATGCAAAGGGGGCAAGAGCGCAGCAGAAAAACGCAGTAGCGGCAGTGCTTGTGGATGGTGATGTTGGTTGAGTTGGGAATGGTTGGTTGCGTGATCGGAAAATGAGGTTACGGTGAGCTCGTGAAACGATGTTGCTGGTTTGGGAAGGTTGTGAAGTGAAGAGGACCCGAAGATGGTGCCTGTAGTGTGTTTATCCGCCGGAGCCCTGGCTGTATTCCTTTTAGCTGTTAAGGTACGCATCATCCACCCGTCGGTGGAATAACAGCAACAAATGTTTTCCAGTGATTTTCTTGCATGGGAAGACCCCTGGTTTTTAATAGAATTTGTCTGTGGTGTGGTGAATTTTAGCCGATAGAATATTAATGTCTTTTAACGCAGTGTGATTGGCGGCAGCGTCAATGTTTATGTTTACCGATACCATTCCGGCCATGGCCTGAAAAATACAGTGTGGTTTCCCGTGGAATTTCTCTGATTCTACTCTAAATGACATGTAGCTCGTTTTGTCCGAGTAATGCGTTAGGAGTTAACAGTTTTAAGCTCATGTGATTCGCTCGAGGCTGGTCGTGACGCTATGAAATCGATGGATGTGTCGATTAATTTTTCTTCAGCTTTAGAAATTCCACGGAGAAGTTCAATGCTTCGTAATTCTGCGTATATCTGGAAACGTAAACAACAAAAACGATTGGCTGGAGTGTTTTGGATCTCGTGAGTGCGGTCATAATTTTTTTTGTTTAATTTACCTTTTTTTAGAAAATAGCCTTCTTTTCGGTTTCCCGTGTAAGTGATAAAAACCCAAGCCCCAATCAAAAAGAAGACGACAAAAATTTTATTTCGTTCAACATTTGCACCGTCAGTTTCTTTGCGTCTGACGACGAGAGGGGGGGTGCAGTTCGTACGAAATTTGTTTTCTCCAGTCTTCCCGTGATCCTCTCTCTTTCCTTGCCCTCCAAGCGATTCGCACGCCCGTTACAGTACCGCAATACCATCAAAAGTGGGACGAAAACAAGGGAGAGTAGGGGAAGGGGTTAGGAGCGCTGGGAGAGGGGGGGAGGTGTTCGCCGCTGCCTTATACATATGTGTCCCCCTTCCCCCCTCGGGCCCGGATGTTGTGGATCGATTGCCCTGGTCTCTATGCCCTCTCCCCCCCTTGCTTCAGCAGTCGGCGGTGGCGCTGTGCTGTATAGTGGTGCTAGGGTCTCTCTCTCTCTGGCTCTTCCCACACCCACCCCCCTCGATCCCCTTCCCTCCCGTGGCCCACAAGGCGAGAGGGAGGGAAGACCAGCCTCGCTGCCGCCTCTAAGTAACCTTTTACCCTCCTGCATTCCGTCTGTTTTGGCTCCCCTTAATTTTTGTCAGTGCTGACCCACCTTTTGCATTTCGCGTGCACCCTTGTCACACGTGCATGCTGTATTTATAACGTACACAATGCACCAGATCTTTGCCGTATCCCACCGACCTCGTTTCTTGGCATTGAAATGCATCGTGAGGGGCACTGTTAGCCGAAAGCTTAGAATGTTGGGGGGGAGGGGAGGGGAAATAGATTGACCCGTTGCCCCCCATTCGTTATATTCTGGCGAAATGTTTACACTTATTTGAAAAGATTCGTGGAGCTGTTACATGCTAAACTATTTCACTCCCTTGGTCCGGTCACGTTTAAACTCTGTGCGTGTGCCATTGTAAATTGTTTTCGCTGATGAGCGGCGATGATTTGAGAATGATGAGATTGCGTGACGTTGACGTAGTGTGTAGACATCGCTGCGGTGATTTCATTTATTTCCCAAGTAATACACTGTAAGGAGCCTAATTGTTGTGCTTAATATTAGTGAGCGTTATGCTTTTATTTATGTGAATGTGTAATATATTGCGCGGTACCGCGGGTAGACAATTGGGCCACAATTTGTGCGGTCCTTACGTTTTTACTGTTGAGGTAACTTTTGGAACATTGGAAATCAATCAATTGATTGATTTAATTATAATTTATGTCTAGAATAATCTAGAACTAAACCTTTTGTTTCATTATACGATATTTAGAAATCAAGTGATGCGCATCCTAGTCTTTATGCAAATGACAAGCTCCATTGAAATTCAAATTAATATTTTGTTTTCGGATATATTTATTAGATGTGGTTGTACATTTTAGCGCGCCTAACAGTTTGTGCCACATTCTTCGCTTTGATTATCAGCGAATTATGACATTAGGGAAAAGTTATCATTTATTTTACATGTCAACCTCTGGCCTTGATCTTCAGGGTGAATGCCAGGTCGCAGAGAAATAATCTTTGAATTGATTTATTTTTTAGTTCCAGGGTTTTAAGCCCTTAACACTGCTATTTCTCTCACTGTTGGGACCTCATTGAGGGACCGGCCAAACCTCCAAGCCCCTATATGGTTAGGGCAAGTGATTCGATTAGGTAAGGAAACCTGGCGTCGGCCCCAATGATGGTTTTCATCAGTTGACATTTTTATTGCACGTTCTCTGTTAAGCCATAGATCTGAAATTATTATTTTAATGGGAAGACTATAGAAAACATATCAAATTACGTTCACAAAATTATTTCTGGAGAAATTGAGGAAAATGTGAATCATTTCGGGTGATGAATGTATGTATATACACAAGTTCTGTCCCAAAAGTAGTAGGACTGAGTCAGATAAAAATATATTGCCAGAATTGATGCAGTCAATCAAAAGTCTTCGAAGTAGCACCCTTGTGCGTCCACGCACCGCTTCCAGCGGGTTTCCCACGCTTCGTACGTCTTCTGGAAGGCGGCACCCGGAATTCTGCTAAGCTCCCTCGTCACGGCCCGTTGTCACGATTCCACCTAGCCGTGGTGACGTCCTTCCAACACGAATTTGAGGCGGGGAAAAGGAAGAAGTCTGATGGAGCAACGTCAGGGCTGTAAGGTGGTTGAGGTAGGGTCGAGGAGCTCTTGCCAGACCCCGCGTGTGAGTTGTTCTTTGTTCGTCCGAAAGCACTCGCGGCAACCAACTTCTCGCACACCTTTCTCATGCCCATGTTTTTGGACACAATTCGATGCACATCGCTTTTAGGGATGCCAAGTTCATCAGAAATCATATGAACACTTAATCCACGATCCCTGCCCAACAAAGCCTTTACTGTTTAAAGATTGTCGTCATTTTTTTAGTACGAAAGGCGCCATGAATCTTCAGCGTCTTCAACATCTTCTCTACCCTCCCGAAACGACTTATGTCACTCAAAAACACCCGATCTACCAATGGCGTCATCCCCATAAGCTGCCTTGAGTATGTCACGAGTCTCTTTCCTGGTTTTGACCAGTTAAACGCAAAATTTGATGGAGTAGCGTTGTTCTAATAAACGGTTTGCGACGGAGCGTAACGAGGTCACGTTATGAAGGTTAGGTAAACGAACGATTCGCACCCCGCAAAGGTTGGAAGCCAACTGCCACCGGTCTCCAGCATTTCCTGAGACTCCCCACCCTCGAACCCAGCCGACAGTGGCCGCCTGTCCACATTTTCTCATTTATTGGTAAATAAGATAGGAATTCGCTGTGAAATTTTAAAACTAAGAACTTCATGTTCCACCTTAAATATTGCCATTTGGAGCCCAGCACAATCAGCGCTTTTGTTCCATGCATTCAATAGTCGTTCTCTGTGTGCATAGGGCCACTATCGTGGACCTTATTTGCATTAATCACTGTGTTACTCCTGAAGAGATACGCCATTGAAAAATGTAGCTTTATTTCCCATTGAGAAATCTCAATACGTTTCTTAGAAAAAGATTTCAACCAAGTGTTGGGCTCCCAGCGATGAAGTTCAAATATGGTGGGAGAAATGTGGTGCGTGAAAATCGAAAGCCGAGTGTGTGGAGGAAATATTGAGAGTTGCTGAAATGTTGGCCGGGAGAATGAATCTTGGGTAAGCGGAAAAGAGGAAGGAAGAGGCTTCGCAGACAACCAACTGGACGGCGGTTAGGATATATGAAGAAAGGATTAAGTTAGAGCAGCCAATAGGAAACCCACGCGATAGTTACGTTCCGTCGAAAGTTTACTTCTGATGGTAGATTGACACTGGTGATGTCATAATTAAACTGGGACTGTGCTTGGTTGCACCCAGAGAAGTTTTATTTAGCACCATTCAGCAAATGTTCTTTCTTCATTTCTTCGCACCGTCCACCACGGCCTGTCGCGTGGGACCTCGCTCTCATCTCTTCCTGCCTCGCTTACCCATTACTACAGTCTCCTTTTACCACGGCCTTATCGACATCGATCTCTAACCCCCGATATCTCCTCCTCCACCCACTTCTCCTGATTTCACTAAGCAAATGTTGTCAGTACTTTCTTTCTATGCCCGCATCTCGAAAGCCTGCGACCTGGGCTCATCCTGTTGCCTCATAGACCAGGTATCGGATCCATAATTTGCGCCACCTACGAGTGATTTCGTATGAGCTTAAGATTCAGGTGTGATGCGGTGGAACCTTTCCATTACAACAGAGACGAAAACTCTTGCAATTTTCCACTTAATGAAGATTTATTTTTTCGACTAGTTTCGATGCACTTCACCATCGTCATGTGAAGCTTCTCGGGAGGCGGGACGATGGACGCCGCGAGGATAAGAGGAAAAGACCGTCCCATTGCAACCGACCGGACTCTGCGTACTCCTTTGTCTATCCTTCGTCTTCCTCTACAAGCCTTCAACCTACACCCCCCCCCCATTACCTGGTTTTTCTCCCATCCTCAAGAACTTCGGTTTTTCCACTCGCCTCTCTCCCACGGCCCCTCCGAACATGTGGGGACACCCCGGTTTACCCACCTATTTTTAATATTTATTTATTTTTTGTAGCACTCAGTAAATTGAAAGCTCTTTTGAAAATTATGTGGAACAATGAAACTAGTCGAATCTAAATATTTATTTAGTGGATAACTGTATGAATTTTCGTCTCTGTTATTAAGTAATTTAGTGTTTGCATCCTTTATGTCAATCATCATAGGATATAACTATTTAAGCAGAGGGTTGTCAAAATAAACATAGGAAGCTAAAAACACTTTTAGTGCCCGAAAGACATTATTATAGGTAATCTCCCAGTTAAGGTAGGTTTTGGATTGACACAACTACCGAATAAATATTTTGTGACTCCTAGCAAAACACAATCCACCAACGCCCGGATTTGTGGAAGAACAAAAATTGGCTTTTGCACCATGACAACCCCCCGCTCAAACATCGTTACTTTTGCGCGAATTTTTGGCCAAAAACTGATGCTGCCGCAGCCACCGTATTCCTCAGATCTAGCCCCCAGTGACTTTCTCTTGTTCCTGAAACCGAAGAGGCCTGTGAAATACAGATTTGTCGATCCATGGAGCAGGCAAAAATCGAAGACAACCCAAAACACGTCCAAGCAAAACAACTGATAACAATTAACTGAACATTCAAAATGGCCGAATTCGACGAGACTACCGAAGTGAGAGACATAAGTTCCAACATAACGTCACAAAAAAATCGAAAATCAAATACACGTAACCCGCGGAAATTCAAAATTTGCGATACTTTTTGAACACTCGTAAATCAATATTTTATATAAATATGTATGCTGTGCTCAGAATATTAAGTAAGAACACCAGAAAGAATGGCACATCGTTCACGGGTGCTTTGTGGAACTCCTTGGCGCGCGCGCCGTTCGTTAACCCCACGCACGTCGACGCGATCGAGTCGTACCATTTGCCGCCGGCGCTTGGTCGCCGCTCGTTGAGAGCCCCTTGCCCGCCGCCGAAATCCTCCCGAGTTCCTTTCGACGCTCGCTCCTAACCCAGCCTCCCTCCTGGTCTGGTGTGTTCTTCCGTTACCGGAAGAGAAAATACTTTGTTCGTCCACATATATTGGAAGAACAAAGTATTTTCTTTTCCGGTATGAATCGTTTCCATAAAGTGACACCTCAAACCATTCTATTCAGCCGTTACGTATTCATTTGACTGCCCCTCATATTTCTCTTACTGCTTACATCTACTCAATAACCCGCAAGGGCGTGTTGCGGGGGGCGTTAGGGTACCACCCGTAACTTGGAAAGAAAAAAAACCGCATGCAGAAGCCACAAGTTTATACAATCCACAAGCAAAACATGGTATGCATTCATGCAAAAACCCACTCACCCCACACACATGGACACACACAAACTACCAACTAACATACACATATGCACCTACAAATATACCTGATGTCTTTGCAATTTTTAATTTTGTTCTGACTTGTAAATTAAATGTTTTGAATATTTCTGAAGTGACTTTGGTTTCTTACTCGTATTATGATTCCTAATTGTTCTGGGAAATAATGAGCATTTGAATCTATCTGTATTGGAATCTATCTCCCTTATTTTATCTTTGTGGTCTGATCTACCTAAGTAGTGTGGGGCCATTATGATTCCTTTAGTGTCATCGTTAAACTCGTTTGTTCTGAACATTTCTAAAAGTCAAAGTCTCGCTTGTTCTCTTCGTATCTCAAGTGGCTCCCAGCCTAAATCCCCTGAGAGACCTGCCACACTTGTGTTCTCATTATAAATATTTTTAAAGAACCTGGCGGATTTTCTCTGGACTTTGTCTAATTCTTTTTGCCAGATTTTCTCCCAAGGATCCCAAATACTCGCGGCATATTCTAAATGAAGTCTAACTAGAGCAAAATAACACCTCTCTTTAACTTTCTCATTACATTTCCCCACCACCCGTTTAATGAAGCCCAGATTGTCTCCTTACAGTCTTAAATTGCCTCCTTCCGGA
Source organism: Hetaerina titia (assembly GCA_037158775.1). Taxonomy (NCBI): domain Eukaryota; kingdom Metazoa; phylum Arthropoda; class Insecta; order Odonata; family Calopterygidae; genus Hetaerina; species Hetaerina titia. The sequence continues at coordinate 119,359,935 of CM073771.1, forward strand.
AAAATTATGTTTGTATGTGATTTTTGGGTGTTTATTCAGCTTTTTATTACTCATAACTTGTTTCCCCACACCATTCGCCCCACCTCGTACTATCAATTTGTTGGTCTTAGAGCGTAATCTTGCTCGTGTTTCATTAACCGTCTCTCGTTACGTTGCGTTAAAACTTAGTGCCAGAAGAGACGAGAGAATGCTTTCGAGGGCTCTTGTGGAGTTCTCCTCTCCTCTCTTAGTTTCCCTCATGCCTTCTCGCGAAGCACCTCCGTGACTCTAGAGGGCACCCCCCGTACGAATTCCCTCTGGCCCATATCAGAAACGCCCCGCTCGAGCCAAGGGCGAACGACTGCGTGTGCACACGTTCCACGAGTCCTCCCCCATTTGACGAGCCGACCTCCCCTTCCCTTCCCGACCTTCCCTCCTCGTGATCGTTCGTGCAAGGCTCCAAAGCCCCGAGCCCGGGAATACGCACAGTCGCGAATGAATCACTGACCTCATGGGTATTCCCTTGAGTCGGTGTCGCTCACGGTGGGGTAGGCTGATACTTTGCGTGATTCACTGCGAAGTCATGAATTTGAACCAGTTATTCTCATCGATGCGTCAACTCCGGGGATTGAATCCACATTTACACGATGCACCGCAAGCCGCCGCAAGGGCGTGTGGCGGGTAAATTAGATTTAAACTACATGCAAAACTAAATCATGTTACCTCTGCACAAATATTAGTTGTTCATGCATATAAAAGAAGGTTGACTAATATGAAACAATATTTAATAAAAGGAAACATACATTCAAGTCATGCTGAAGGACTGTGAAAAGATGGGTTTGTTAAATAAAAAGAATAACATGCAGTTAGAAACATGGAACATATCTTCCAAGAAACTGCGGGAGATGCCTCAACAGTAAGTTTTAACTGAGTCATCCGCTAATATACATTTCAATGCTAGATATCGACAAATATATAACCGACCAATTCTTACGCGATTGCTCTCATGTCTATTATGATCTCTAATGGGACGAGGAATAAACGACAGTTTAAATTCATTCGTTCTACAATAAAGCTCCCTGATTTTACGTTGGTGATCTGATCTAGCATGGTAAGTGGGGGCCTGTAAGATGACTCTAGCGACCGTCTGCACTCTTCCTTTTATTTAATGCTAACTTCTTTGTCCGCCCTTCTGGGTCTTCAGTCTCGTAACATCCCTCTTGTTACTTGGCCTGCTAAAAATAACTGAAGGTATTCGTATATTGGCGGCACACTCGCTTTATCATGTCTTCCATTAAAAACCCATTGTGTGCCAAGGTGTGATGGTCCCATAAACTTGGTTTTCCTTTTTCAGTAGAGTATAGAATTATCCTCATGTGCTATTCTGTATACTTCTTTATTTTCTATTCTTTCTTCGGCGTTCTCCTTCAGAGCCAGGTTTTAAAGGCTACGTCTACATTATGCCCGTAAGCCGCAGAAAGGGGAGTGTTAGGTCACTACCCGTAAAAGAGAATAAAACCACATGCAAAAACAACATATTCATGCAAATCTTCACCCACAGAGGCGCATATATTCATGCAAAAATCTTTTTAACTTTCACCCATGCGAATGCATACAACTATCAACTAGCACACACATGCACCTTAAAACTGAACTTCGGTCTGACTCTCCAATGGTCCATCCATCTCTGGTCCACCGAGTGGCTTACCCCACGCGAATGTTTTCCTTTTGTTTCTGCCTCATTGTCCACGAGCATAGAGGTAACGTCTACGTGGGGAACGTCTTCTTAAAGTTACTTTTGGCAATAAAGCTATGTTATGTGCTACTTAGTGACGCTTTAGCTATGATTGTTCGTTAAAATACTAGATATGATCTGATTGTGAGTAGAAATGGGTGATTCATGGCAAAGAGTCGATTCGTTTGTATCGGTTGAGTTCGTATGCTTGAATCTATCAACGCAAGCTATTATAATGAAAATGTCGATTAAGATTGCGTACGTATCCGTTCCCTTGAGATGAGTTGCACCAGGAAAACATATGCGTACGATTCCATCGAAATCGGTCGACTCTCTCGTCTACCGGATCGATTCAGATCTTAAATGAGTTCAATTAAAATTGGCAATTTTCCTTTTTTTTGTGGATTGATTAACGTGAATTAATCATGATATTCCATCATATCACGCCTGAAACGTCTCTTTTTATTTAATGAGTTTGTTGAAATACCAGTTGGCGTTCTTACGTTTGGTATATTGATTCATTTGATTCATTTCGCTCAGATTGGCTGCGAGCCAAATATTTTCAAAGGCATTATGATGGGCGGCGAGTAGAATGTAAACGCAGATCGGTTGCCGACTTGGTAAATATATCTCGCCAGTTACCTTAAATGCCATTTCCTTCGCAAACACTACTCTCAATAAGTTTATTCCGCGTTTTATTGAACGTACCGACATTTAACGCTGCAAATAGTTTGCAATGTATGTGGAATGTACTGTCTCACTATGTCAATTTGAATAGATACCCGGACCGCAGAGATGTTACTCGAGGGCTGGATATATATACCCTGTAAATCGAGTTTCCTTCCACACATCGATTGCATTCTATTAAGGACATTAATTTCACCATTTCTCTTCATTTGCACTGCTCGATTCATACGCAGATATGTATAGTTTACATAGGTAGGCCCGAGGAGACCAAATATTTTGCCTAATTTCAAATTCCAAATGTGGTAGCACTGCAATATATTTATTTTTTATGTACATATATTATTATTATTATGTAATCTACCGATAAAGGTAGGGTTTGAATGAATATAACTACCAAATAAGTATTTTGACCTTCCTAACAAAACACAACCCAACATCCTAATCTAAAACATGTCCCTGTATAGCGCACCAATTTAGCCTTTCTTCTTCAAACCTTCTATTTCCTCCCACTACGTCTTCCAGCATGCTTCTTTTGTTCTATTTGTTACCCGTCTTAATTTATTGTTTTTACTCATTCTATTTCCTTCTGACAAACAGGGTTTGCATTCTTCCATTTCCTTCTATCATCTATTTTTCTAATCATTTAAACCGTAATACATAGTTTCCTTGTTCTTTTCCCATTAACGGTTCCTATAGTTTCTTTTGCGTCTGTCTATTCTATTCTTGCGTCTTGCTATTACCTTTTTCATATTACATTTTATGTATGTACATGTATATATATATATATAACTTAGACAGTAACACACAGCACGAGAACACATAAAAAGAACACTCACAATATTATCTTGATAATTTCGACGGACTTGAGCTCCGTCTTCTTCGGAAGATAAGATATGACTGATACTAATATCTTATCTTCCGAAGAAGACGGAGCTCAAGTCCGTCGAAATTATCAAGATAATATTGTGAGTGTTCTTTTTATGTGTTCTCGTGCTGTGTGTTACTATCTAAGTTTTTTATTCAACACTTCCGTGTTACTTCGAAGAAATCATCTTAATATATATATATATATATATATATATATATATATATATATATATATAACTTTTGGACGGCGCAATAGAACACAGAATAAAGCACATAAAAGAAAAGAACACCACTCGCACCTGAGCAGTCTGAGACATGTACAGGTTGCGGATCAGTCTCCTGTCCCTCCAATCCATTCCTATTTTCTGCAATACACGCATTAATTTTTCCCAATTCACTCTATCAAACGCTTTTTCGAAATCTACAAAACAGGCAAATACGTCCTGATTGTATTCTATATTCCTCTCGACTAGTGATCTCATTACTGCAATGGCATCACGCGTACCTCTTCCTTTCCTGAACCCAAACTGATCATCCCCTAAGTAATCATTTGCCTTACTCTCTATCCTTTTGTTGATGATCCCGAGAATAACTTTAGCTGCGTGGGATATCAAACTTATTGTTCTGTAATCCTCACACGACGAAGCCTTTGCCTTTTTTGGAATAGGAACTAACACCGATCTCACAAAATCTTCCGGCCAGATTCCTTCCTCATAGATACTACGAATCAGTCCATATATGGCCTTCTTCCCACCTTTGCCTAACCATTTCAACATTTCTACAGGAATATTGCCCACCCCCACAGCCTTATTTGCTTTCATCTCCTTTAATGCCCTTTATATTTCATCGTCGAGTATGCCTGAACCTAAGCTATCTTCTTCTACGTCATGTTCCTTTTCTATGTCTAACCTTGTCGGCCTAAGTTCTTTACCATACAGTGTTTCAATATATTCCTTCCATCTCTCTTGTATTTTTCCTGGTTCAACTATTATCTTACCCCATTTATCTTTAACTGTTAGCACAGATCTTGCCTTCTTACTTCCCGATAATAACTTAACCTTGCTGTATAGAGCACCAACTTCACCCTTCTTCTGCAAACTTTCCATATCCTCGCATTGCGTTTTCCACCATTCTTCTTTTGCTTTATTTGTGGCCCTTCTCAATTTATTGTTTAACTCTTTGTACTTCATTTTGCCTAACTCTGTGTTTACATTTTTCCATCTTCTTCTCTCATTCATCTTTGCAATCATCTCATCCGTTACCCATGGTTTCCTTATCCTTTTCCCGTTAACGGTTCCTAAAGTGTCTTTAGAGGCTTCCAATATCCCTTTCTTGATACATTCCCATTTTTCTTCGGTAGTACTCAGCTCTTTACCGTCATCCATCATTTTCTCTACAGCCTGCTGATACTCCTTCCTCGTTAATCCATTTACTGCCTCTAAATTCCATTTCCTAACCCGCCGCCCTTGCCTTATCTTCTTGAAACGAACATTACATTTCATAACAACTAAATTGTGGTCAGAGTCCGCATCCGTTCCTGGGAAACTGTGCGAATTTATCACACTGTTCCTAAACCTGTGCCTAACCATAATATAATCTAACTGATACCTTTCTGAGTCACCTGGCATTTTCTATGTATACCTACGCCTTTTGTGGTGTCTAAACCATGTGTTATTGATGACTAACCCCTGTCTCCGGCAGAATTCAATTGCTTTCTCCCCGCGTTCATTCCTCGTGCCTAACCCATAGTCCCCCACCTCACCACCATCTCTTCCTTCGCCTACCGTTGCATTCCAATCCCCCATCACATCATAATAAAGCACATAACACGTAAAACAACAAACACATTAAAGATTATTATTTAATCACATTGAAGATTATTATTTAATCACATTGAACATTATTCATGTCAGACTCAGAGTCTGACATGAAGAAGGCCTCGGAGTTGGCCGAAAGCTTAAATAATCTTCAATGTGAGTGTTCTTTCTTTCTTCAGGTCAGACTGACCTGAAGAAGGCCTTGGAGTAGGCCGAAAGCTTAAATCATCTACAGTGTGTCCTTTTACGTGTTATCTGTTTTATTCTGTGTTCTATTGTGCCGTCCAAAAGTCATATATATATATATATATATATATATATATATATATATATATATATAATATATATATATATATATATATATATATATATATATATTCAAACTTGAAAATCCCGCCATACGGCGCACAAATATTCATTCAAACAGAAATAAGTTTAAGGAAAGGGGATAGGAAAACACATAAAAGGCGAACACATGACATGTGGGGAAGGCGGTTTTTGAGCAGATCACTTCCCCACATGTCATGTGTTCGCCTTTTATGTGTTTTCCTGTCCCCTTTCCTTATACTTATTTCTGCTTGAATGAATATTTGTGCGCCGTATGGCGGGATTTTCAAGTTTGAATATATATATATATATATATATATATATATATATATATATATATATATATATGACTTTTGGACGGCACAATAGAACACAGAATAAAACAGATAACACGTAAAAGGACACACTGTAGATGATTTAAGCTTTCGGCCTACTCCAAGGCGGAATATATGGCGGGATTTTCTAGTTTGAATATGTGTTTGGCCAATGTGGCTCGTCTCATCTTCTGGCTATGCGTGCCATGAAACGCACCGTTCCTATCCTTTATAAGATCGTATGAATGCTTTTCTACTATCCTTTCCCCTTCTTGTGTCCCGTCCATTTCTCCTTTGGTGGGTGAAACAGCTCCATAACGCCATCTCTCGGGCAACATCTATCGGAGCACTTTGGCGCTTTATAAGATTGCAGATCTCAACATAAAACAGGTTTCCTTATTAGCTCAACTGGTAGAGCATCCGCCCGGAAAGTGGAAGGTCCGTGGTTCAAATCCCGGATAAGGAAATATTTTTACTTTCGTGATCTGCTCAAAAACCGCCTTCCCCACATGTCATGTGTTCGCCTTTTATGTGTTTTCCTATCCCCTTTCCTTATACTTATTTCTGTTTGAATGATATATATATATGTATATATATGTATATATATATATATATATATATATATATGTATATATATATATATGTATATATATATATGTGTATATATATATATATATATATATATATATATATATATATATATATATATGTATATATATATATTAGGTAATCTACCGGTAAAGCTAGGTTTTTGGATGGAAACAACTATCAAATAAATATTTTGTAACTTCAAACAAAACCCAATCCAGCAACCTACTCTACATCAGGTCCCTCTTCATCTCTGTGCACTTCCTTCATCCCGTCCAACCGTCCAAAATCATTCTTTCCTCCCTTCATTCCGTCCAACATCCCTATCCTGTTCCTGCTCTTTCCTCGTTTGCCCAACATTCTCACCTCTTATTACCTTCTTCAAAATCCCGCTGCCGCTCAATACGCCTTTCATCCATTTTTCCTGCCTCCATAGGATATCTCCCAACAAACACCTTTCCTCACCCACCATCTCCAGTACTTCCTCATTTGTTTTCCTTTCGGTCCATTTCACCTTCTCCATCCTTCTCCACACCCACATTTCAAAAGCCTCCAATCTACGTCTATCCTCCTGCTTCAGTGACCACGTTTCCGCACCATACATAGCTACGCTCCATAAAAGAGTTTTTACGAGTCTTGTCTTAACATCTCTACTCAACGTCCCCGTCATCAACTCCCTCGTCTTTGAGAAAGCCTCTTTGCCCAGCGCAATTCTTCTCCTTACGTCCCTACTACTTTGACTGTATTGGTCCAAAACACTTCCGAGATATGTAAACTGTTCAATCTGCTCTATTTCTTCCCCTGCTATTTTAATGTTTAGCTTAGACTTTTTCTTTCTGGAAAATCGCATCACCTTTGTTTTATTAATATTGATTCTCATACCACATTTATCGCACTGAACCTCCAATTCACTCAACAATGCTTGCAACCCCTTGGCTGACTGAGCAACTAATGCTTGGTCATCAGCAAACCTAACCGATTTTACGAATTCCCCTCCGACTTTCATTCCTACCTTCAGTTCTTCCCATGCCTCTCTAATCATTTCCTCTACATATACGTTGAACAGTACCGGGGATAATGGGCAACCCTGCCTTACACCTCTTCCTAACACTGCCCATCCGGGCTCTCCGTTCCTTACTCGCACCTGAGCAGTCTGAGACATGTACAATCTGTGGTCTTATTCCTCCAATATATTCCTATTTGCTTAAATATGTATATTCTTTAGTTTCCCCAGTTCTCTCAATCAAACGCCTTTTCGAAATCTGCGGAACCGGCAGATTGTATTCTATGTTACTTCCTAGCAGTGATCTCATTACTACAATAGTATTATGCGTGCGTCTCCCCTTTCTGAACCCAAATTGATCTTCCCCAAATTAATCATTTACCATGCTCTCCATCCGCTTTTTCCAAGTTCCCATCGTAATCAATTCGGTCTTCTTCTTCTGTGTCATCTGTCCTGCTGTTTTCGTTTTTCCTTCGCAAGGGTTTCGTGGGATGTCAACCGCGGAAGCCTTGCGTCTTCCGCTGCCGGGCACGACACACGGCCGATTGGGCCGAGTCCCGTAGTACCCAGACTGATATTCTCTATATTATTCATCATAAATGTTTTGGGAATGATTATTAAGATGGTGCCCCGTTGCCTTCCTCAATAGTATCTTTGACGTGACACCATAACTCAATGGTCGCCCCATTGGTGTCAGACGCCTTTACAGCCGAAACACACCTCGTATTTACGTTGGTATTTAAATTGAAAAATAAAAATAAAACACTTCACTTAAATTGACCCCACCGACGGAATGGATTGTTTTGAAATCAAAACAGTGGTCACGGAAGTCGTTCACGACAAACATTCTTCTTTTAGTTTGCACGTGAATTTCACGTCGCTTGCACGGTCGTGATTGCATTGACGCTTACACCTAAGTGTAATCTCGTCATCAGAAATCGCTCTCACCCTCGTGCGTCTCTCGAGAGAAGTTCGCTCGTCCATCGCCGATGTAAACACTGACGCTGGTGCTACCCGCTCCCCCCCCCATTTCGCGTTGTCGTTTCTCCGCAAGAGGTCGCGAGCGTACCGGGAGAAATTAAAACGCTACCGAAGTCGCACGCACGACCAAATGGCAAGCGTGCGAATGTAAAGGCACGAACCAGCGTGTACCACCGGGTATTCCCACGCGACTAGTCATCCGCAAACCGGCGTGCATTTACGGAGGGATGGCGGTTCGCACTTCGATTTTGTCTTTCCTCCTCACCTTTTCACTCCCACCGTTCGAGGTCGCCCTCCCGAGTCTCCAGAGCGTCGCCCCTCTTGAATTATAAATGGCAGAATGACTGCGCACACAGACACTCACACAGGCAATGCCCTTCTCGACCTTTGTGTCGTGAGGTATGAAAAAAGAGGAAGGAAATGCTGCGGGCGAAACGTCTTGCTTTTTTCTCGCGTCCTTGCATTCATTGTTTTTTTCCTCTCTCTCTTTCCTTATGTGTGACCCACACACACCCGGCAAGGTTCTCGTCTCCCTGGAAGGAAGGGCGCTACCCACGTACGCGTCTCATCCTTGGCGTGTAAAACTCTTGGGAGATAAGAAGGTGACTGAGGGGAAAGGGTGGAGCACTTTTTTCTTTTGCACGCCACGCTTTTTCCTTTTCATTTTATTCGGGGTTCCACGTGTTTTTTACTTATTAATTTTTTTCATTCCCTGGTGTGTGTGAGAGAGAGGTTGAATTTCTTTAATTCATGACCCTTTAAAAATAAGAAATAAGCGTACCTCAACTTTCTCCACTCCCTCCGTCCCACCATGAAGCCCTTCTCCAATACTAAGGTAGACATTTTTTCCCGGTCTTCCGTAACATTTGTCAACAAAGTGGCTCGTTGTACGAAGTACGTTGTACGATACGCAAAATCATATTTTTACGGTAGTGTTACAGTTATGTATTTACTAAATTTAACCGAGGCATTTTTAACAGAAAGATTGCCAAAATTATATAAATATTGACTTTGATATTTCCGCCTGACTTTCTTTCTCCATTGTTTCTTAGTCTGGCTAAATTTACTGAATGAGTTGATCGGCAAACGTAAACCGTTTCTAGGTTCATGCATCGGATTTATATACGAAACCACCCCCTCCCCCTTCCCCAAAAGTTGAACATGTTGCGAACTAACTTAAATATTTCAATTTTTAAGAGTAGAAAACCGGAGGAAATACTTCCTTGGTGATATTTTATCTGGAACTCCAATCTAATGCAATTTATCTGTCGTAAATGCTTCAGAATGCGCCCGTAATCCTGATTCATTTCACTCGACTTAATCCTGATCTTACCTTTTGCTCTCCCAGAAATCATACCACTAGGTTTTCAAAATCCATTCCGAATGTCCTACATTAAATTTTGAAACAACCTCTCCAGGCACGTGGAACAATGCTTGCCTAGTAATTCTTTCAAACTCGATCTGTCAGACACTTTTAATGGAACAGAATCTATGAATTTTACATCTTCACAGAAGGCCAAAAAGGCTCTTCATTGGTGTTGAATTACATATTACAAATCTATGTCTTGTCGGGTAAGTTGCCTGATCTTTGTGTTTTTAGTACTCATATTGAATCATTTGTACAGAAACAAAAAATACATTAGTATCATGTACGCCTATTTGCTTTGTCTATTACCTATGGACCATATACTTATATATATACATACATATATATATATATATATGTATGTATGTATATAAATATATATATGTATATATTCCGACCCTGTGGATTGTTTTGCTTTTATATTGTACCATGGGTACATATTCATAGCGGCTCGATTGATAATTTTTGTGTTCATATACATGCCCTTATATGGAGGAACCTGGGAAAAAATATCTACTTGTATATATCATCAAAACCCATTTCTCGATATTGCCAAAAGAATACTATTGGTTTCAAATGGGGAAGTAATGTGATGGTAGACAGTAATTTTCTCGGAAAGTGAAATGAATTGAATTATTCAAGATTTGAAAAAATGGCCACACATGCTTTTCCTGCAGGTTTAACAAATTCCGCAGGCAGAAGTTATGACACTAAGTTGTGGCGCCATATTATATTATTCATGTGAAGGTACCCCTCGGGCCACGCTCAGGCAAACAAAAGAAAAATACGGGCAACAAATAAAGAAACTCACGAGAAAGTTGATTTAAAGTTTGGGTGGCACAACGACCTTCTTTAATATGAGAAAGGAGAGCACTCAGCCTTGTTTCTCCCAAGGAAGGCAACCGTGGTCGCCATCGAAGTAAATCCTCGCAAAGCGGAATGGACAGGGTCAATGAAGAAGGCGCAGGAGAGGGTTAAAGCATTTGGAATAGAGATTTGGAATATTTGAAAGATGATGAGACCGAGTAAACGAAATTGCAAAGCGAATGATGGAGTGAAGAAACAGATATATCTCAGGACAGAAGGAGGTTAGATGGAATAATAGGGGAGATTGCTGGAGCGGCAGTTATAGAGTAATATACAGCGGAGCGGAAGGGAGCCAGTGAGGAGTGGGAATAGTATGGGACAAAAATGAAGGAAGAAGCGTAGTAGACATTGTGCAGGTGAGTGTTAGAAAATATTAATCGGGAGCAAAAGCTGTCCCAACGATCTTGAACATTGTTCAGGTTCCATTTGCCAACGGCTTACGAATATACAGGGAGGAAGAAGTGGACTTAATGTGATCAGTTAGATGAACTTAATAAAGGTGTCCCTGGGAGGAAGAAGTGGATAGTGATGAAGGATTGGAATACGACGGTAGGCGAACGATGAGATGTTAGCGAGGCAGGGCACTGCGGACCTAAGGAATAATAAGTGACCGCGGGGAGAAAGCAAAAGACTCCTGCAAGAGAAAGCGGTTTATCTTGACGAACACTTGGTTTTATTATCACAAATAGGTGTTGGTAGACATGCAAATGGCCTGGGTTAAACAAATATATCAGTTAGGCACGCTATTGCTATAAACACCGATTAAGGAGCACTGTGATTGATTCATAGGTTTCTTGGGAGAGGATGCAGATTCAGGTCAGAATTTTGCACTAATGACATGTAACGTCATACGTTATATTTAAAAGGGTTAAACATAAAATGCTGATGAAAAAATGTGATGTAGATGTATTAAGCAATTGATAAAAAAGAAGACCGGGAGGCAGCAGGAGAAAATTATATCAGAAGCAAATGCAGCAGAAATCATAGAATGCAGGAGTGTGTATGTATACACACACACGCACACACACACACACACACACACACATATATATATATATATTCTATACATATATATATTTCTAGGACAGGACAGGTTATATGTATAACCATAAACACAGTAATCAACCCGAAGGTCGGTTTAGTAGGTGATGGTAGAACTCACCCATGTACCAAGCCCGACGGCGTGTGAATATTCACACATCAGGTTGGGGGGGCCAGTTCCTTTCCCTGTGCCGGCTATGGTTCCCCAGAATGATCTGGTACCCGAAAAATCAACTACCTTGGGTGGAGCTGCAGGTGCCCAAAGTGCCTTGCCCGGGAATCGAACCGGGGACCCACTGGTCAGCAGTCCAACGCTCTACCCGCTAGACCACCGCGACCCGCATATATATATATATATTTATATATATATATATATATATATATTTATATATATATATATTTCTATATATATATTTATATACAGGAGACTGATCCACAACCTGTACATGTCTCAGACTGCTCAGGTGCCAGTGGGGAACGGAGAGTCCGGATGGGCAGTGTTAGGAAGAGGTGTAAGGCAGGGTTGCCCATTGTCACCGGTGCTGGGCAACGTATATGTGGAGGAAATGATTAAAGAGGCATTGGAAGAACTGGAGGTAGGAATGAAAGTCGGAGGGGATTTCGTAAAATTGGTTAGGTTTGCTGATGACCAAGCGTTGATTGCTCAGTCAGCCAAGGGGTTGCAAGCATTGTTGAGTGAATTGGAGGTTCAGTATGATAAATATGGGATGAGAATCAATATTAATAAAACAAAGGTAATGCGATTTTCCAGAAAGAAAAAAGCTAAGCTAAATATTAAAATAGGCGGGGAAAAAATAGAGCAGGTAGAGCAGTTGACATATCTCGGAAGTGTTTTGGACCAATACGGTCAAAGTGGTAGGGACGTAAGGAGAAGAATTGCGCTAGGCAAGGAGGCTTTCTCAAAGAGGAGGAAGCTGATGACGGGGACGTTGAGTAGGGATGTTAAGGCAAGAGTCGTAAAAACTCTGATATGGAGCGGAATCGTGGTCACTGAAGCAGGAGGATAGACGTAGATTGGAGGCTTTTGAAACATGGGTGTGGAGAAGAATGGAGAAGGTGAAATGGACCGAAAGGAAAACAAATGAGGAAGTACTGGAGATGATGGGTGAGGAGAGGGGTTTGTTGAGAGAAATCCTATGGAGGCAGGAAAAATGGATGAAAGGCGTATTGAGCGGTAGTGGAATGCTGAAGAGGGTAATAGAGGGGAGAATGTTGGGCAAGCGAGGTAAGGGCAAGAACAGGATAGAGATTTGGACGGGATGAAGGGAGGAAAGTAGTACACAGAGATGAAGAGGGACCTGATATAGATTAGTTTGCTAGGTGGGGAATCACAAAATATTTATTTGATAGTTGTGTCCATCCAAAAACCTACCTTAAACGGTAGATTACCTAAAAAAAATATATATATATATATATATATATATATATATATATATATACTATACTGATTCGCAACCTGTACATGTCTCAGACTGCTCAGGTGCGAGTGGGGAACGGAGAGTCCGGATGGGCAGTGTTAGGAAGAAGTGTAAGGCAGGGTTGCCCATTGTCCCCGGTACTGTTCAACGTATATGTAGAGGAAATGATTAAAGAGGCATGGGAAAAACTGGAGGTAGGAATGGAAGTCGGAGGGGAATTCGTAACATCGGTTAGGTTTGCTGATGACCAAGCATTAGTTGCTCAGTCAGCCAAGGGGTTGCAAGCATTGTTGAGTGAATTGGAGGTTCAGTGCGATAAATATAGGATGAGAATCAATATTAATAAAACAAAGGTTATGCGATTTTCCAGAAAGAAAAAGGCTAAGCTAAATATTAAAATAGGCGGGGAAAAAATAGAGCAGGTAGAGCAGCTTACATATCTCGGAAGTGTTTTGGACCAATACGGGCAAAGTGGTAGGGACGTAAGGAGAAGAATTGCGCTAGGCAAGGAGGCTTTCTCAAGGAGGAGGGAGTTGATGACGGGGACGTTGAGTAGGAATGTTAAGACAAGACTCGTAAAAACTCTGATATGGAGCCTGGCTATGTACGGCGCGGAAACGTGGTCACTGAAGCAGGAAGATAGACGTAGATTGGAGGCTTTTGAAATGTGGGTGTGGAGAAGAATGGAGAAGGTGAAATGGACCGAAAGGAAAACAAATGAGGAAGTGCTAGAAATGGTGGGGGAGGAGAGGGGTTTGTTGAGAGAAATCCTATGGAGGCAGGAAAAATGGATGAAAGGCGTATTGAGCGGTAGTGGAATGTTGAAGAAGGTAATAGAGGGGAGAATGTTGGGCAAGCGAGGAAAGGGTAGGAACAGGATAGGGATGTTGGATATGATGAAGGGTGGAAAGAAGTACACAGAGATGAAGACGGACCTGATGTAGCTTAGGTTGCTGGATTGGGTTTTGTTTGGAGTTACAAAATATTTATTTGAAAGTGGTGTACATCCAGAAACCGGTAGATTACCTAATAATTATATATATATATATATATATATATATATATATATATATATATATATATATATATATATATATATATATATATATATATATATATATATATATATATAGATTTCTTCGAAGTAACACGGAAGTTTTAAAATAAAAAACTGACAGCAACACACAAAATAAGAATACAAAACAGGAACACTCACGCTTTATTTCTTAATAATTTCGACGGAATTGAGCTCCGTCTTCATCAGAAGATTAGCTAGGACTGAGTGCTGAGATGGGGAACGTGAGGAATGTGGGCGAGATAGAGAGTGAAGGGGAAGGGGAGAACGGGTGGTGGGGTAGGGGTGAAAGAAAGGGTTGTGGAAGGGGAAAGGGAGGAAGGAGGCCAGAGGGGATCGGAGATGGGATAGGAATAAGAGGGAGGATGTGGAAATAATTCACAAACGGAATAGAAAACAGGTAGTTTATCCACAGATACTGCAACATCTACTACCCAGGTGTCAACTTGCAAAGTCGTCATCGGAACTTAACAAGTCAAAATCCAGGACAAGAATAACAAAATACATGTGGATGAACAAAATATCTTACTATCCCGTAAAGAACAGTTTCACACCTATCCACTTCCACCCTCTGTAATTAGTGAACGACATTGAGACTGATGTTGATAGGCTTTGCATAGCCATATAAATGCCATTTCCATCGTTTTTAATTTTATAGGGTTATCGGATGGGGAAGGAATGCCAGAACGGAAACACTATAACACCGGTTGAAGGGGATGTTGTGGTGGGAGGCATGTATGTTGGGATGGGAAGACCCGCGGACGGGGAAGAGGGATTACATGAGGTGCGAGGATTGTTTATCCTGAGGTTCAGGGGTGTAGAGCACTCGGCTATGTAAAATGCCGGGCAGAGTTTGCATACCAGAGTATAGACTACATTCTGGAATTTGCAGGAGTGGGGGAAGGGCGGGAGAGAGTTAAAAGGTGGGATGGAGAAGGTGAAAATAGGACAGGTCTTACATCTTGCTTGCAAGCAAGGAGTGGGTGTGATTCTGGGGGTGGGAGGGGATTGGGAAAGAGGCTTGGTGGATTTGAGGAGATCTGATAGGTTGGCAGGCCGTTTGAAGGTAATAGAGGGGCATTTGGGGAGAAGGTTGGACGAAGAGTTGTGGTTTTGGAGGATGGGGTACAGGTATTTTAGGATGAATTTAAGGTACTGAATGTCTCAATGTGTAGCACCTACTTCCCTGGCAACGACGAGCCCTGTTTCACAATACAAGTATTGCTTTCACAATACTTTTACATCGATTTGACCGTATTGTATTAATTTTCTTCTAGTAACTTTTGCTAAGAACGGACTTGTCTAAATTTGATTTGCACAGAATCAAGTGGGAAGATCGTTCATACCTCCAGGGCCCCATGAAGTCAGGTCCAAACTTACTCAATTATTTGACTACCTTTACAAAAATGTCAAAATTTTGTCTTAAAATGGAGAAAATACTTCTGTTTTGGAGGCCTCAAAGAATGAGATAAAAACACCCTATCGCCAAAGAATTTGAGCTCGTTGGTCTTGGAAATTCTGGTTCAAAACTTCTGACCTGTCGATGGCATCTGTTTATCGACTTAATCTTACAAATTGGACGCCCTAGTGGAGAAGGCATTGGGAGCTAGTGGGTGCTAAAATTAGTGGCTGAAAGGAAAGTAATGCGAAAACGATAGGAATAGTTTCCCTACTTCTTATATCTGAGAAGTAATGAAAATATAAGGGACAGTAATTAATGACCGGTAAAGTCTTCTTTAAGTAGTTGATGGTCTAAAGTAAGAGATGAAAATCATTGAAATGTGCCCATTCAATGTGACGCGTGTCATCAACCCTCATCCTATCATCCTTTTAAAGCCCCCAATATCTCGGAGTTGAAGAGGACACATCGGTAGCTTAAATGGCTAAAGCACACGTTCGGACATCAAAGGCTTCGGGTTCGAATCCTGGTAAAGGCGGTTGTTTTTTACGCTCTGAAATCGTTGTATTGTAATTCACATTTAGCGGATGGCTCCGTTAAAATTCACTGTCACGGCATCTCTCGCAGTTTCTTGGAATTCAGGTGGTGTCTACGTGTGCGACAATTCGATATGCCGCTTGCCTGTCGATATTAACCTGTCGACAATAACTTAAATGTCCCAGACATATCGTGGACGTTACTGATGCCAAGGGCGATATTGATGTCGCCACGTGCGTCGATAAGAACTCACCCAACCATTGCAATGGTAAAGGAAATTTAGGTGGATATCCACGTCGACATACCGACATGATTCTCTCTGATGTCGTCGAGGTCAACCTATCGATGAGGGTCGACACTGCACTGATGTCCTGTCTCAACCTCAAGAAGCCGATGTCGCGCTGTCCTAATGATAACCGCACTGGCGCAAACCGGATGTCCTATCCTTGAACATACGTGACACGCACCACTTGAAAGTACACTCAGATTGCCGAATCACAAGGAGATAAATGTTTTACTGATAACAGTGATTGCAATCCGTTGCACGCAAATTCTCACCACGTTCTGACAAGACCCCTTTGCACTACAATGCCGCTGTCTACAGCGCATGACATGCGACCAGAGTGGAACTGAGCAGGAGAGCGTCCGCACGGGGGAACTTTATGGGTGATAGGAGCAGTAGTAGTTTTAGTTGGACAGATAGGTAGATAGATAGTCGTCATTATTTTGGGACGAGATTGAGGCTTAGTAATTAAATTAATGTATATATTTGGACTAACATACAGTAACACAATACATTAGTTGTCTAGTTAATTAATAACTATAACACAAAATATGCAACATATACACATGCAATATATGCAAATACTTGCATACACCTACCAATATATGCAAACAATACTTGAAAAAAAAATATTCCTGGTTTTATTTACAATGTTTTTATTTACAATCGCCAATACAAATTATAATGCTCCTGCGGAAGAAAAAGGAAGGATCTCTAAATCTGTTTACAACTCTATTTTCACTAGTCGGTTTGCTGGGAAATTAGTGATTTATGAAGTGCACGCTTAAATGATGGAAGAGATGCTGCATTAGTTATAACGTATGATAGCTCATTCGAATGATGACATACTCTGACTGCAAATAACTGATTGTATGTAGCTGTTCTGTGATGAGGGATAACGATTTTATGATCACCTCTGGTATTTAGTTTATATATTCTATCAAGACTTTTGAAGTCATTGGCAAAATACTGAGGGGTTATATAGTTTAGTATTTGGTGGAGTAAGGAAAGCATGTGGAGTTTCCCACGAGAATCCAGAAATAGCCAGTTGAGTTTGTTACAATATTCTGTAATATGATCAGCAATTTTCAAATTTTAAATGAAGCGTACGCGTGAGTTAAATGTCCTTTGTAGTTTTACCGACAGCTCGTTTGAAAGGTCTTGATACGTTATGCCACTATAATCAAAGAGAGGAATAAAGAGAGAAGAAACTGCCTGCTTCTTTAATGTGATTGGCATAACGTACTGATATTTCATAAGGGATGGAAGGACTGTCTGGCAGTTCTGTCAGTCTTAAAAAATTGTGAACATCATGAGAAATTTCCATCTATTTATGACCTAGATTTGTAACAACATTCCAAAATGTAATAAGTGTGCCTTGAAGATACAATTTGAATGGTTGAAATACAGCGATAGATTTTAGTAGGGTCGGATATCCAATCAGTATAGCTTGTGTTTATTGTGAAACTAGGCTAACTAAGTTTTGCGTGCTCCATCTTGTTATGTTATTGAGGTCAGCATTAATTTTTTGTACAGCGAGAGGAAGGTTATTGATTGTGGTACTTTGATACACCTGGAGGTCGTCTGCATACAGGTGATATTTTGATTGTTGAAGAGATGAAGAAATGTCATTATTGTACAACGAGAATAGTAGTGGCCCCAGGATTGAGCGTTGTGGAACACCACGAGTTATGTCGACCCATGAAGAGTAAGTGTCACCAGCCACCACTCTTTATCGTTGACCTGAGAGATAACAGAAAATTCATGTAGTGGCGGTTCTTGAAAACCCAAGACAAGTTAATTTAGCCAGTAGTACATATTTGTCAATGGTATCAAATGCTTTGCTAAAGTCAAGCAGGACAAGAGTTGTGACAATCTTTTAATCCAAAAGCTCTTCGAAGGTCATCAGTAATTCTGACCAGAGCAGTAGCAGGACTGTGAGCCTTGCGGAAGACAAATTGGAATACATCTAGAATATTGTGGTGGGACACAATCTGTTGTTTATTAATGAACAAATTTCTCTAGCGCTTTAGATAGCATAGGTAGGAAGCAATTGGCCGGGAATCTGGAGTTGTGATTTTTTATTTTCTTAAGTTTGTACGAATTTATGCATTTTTCCACAAAGGAGGAAATTTATGCAGAAGCAGAATAGGAATTCCATCCGACCCTTGTGTTGTGGATTAATATTTCGTAATGAGTTGCAAACTTCTAATTTCGTTGCCGGAACAAATTGAAATGCATTAGCAGGTGGTAGTTTGTTATTTAGTTTATCGTGGAGTGCTTGCAGAGTACTGGTTTTTGGCAAGGTATCCACTGCGTTTGGCAGCAAGGTGAATTTATTGTTCAATATGTCGAGCGACTGTGAAGATGGTAGAGGTGCATCTTTGATTTTTACCTATTCCGACAGATTTAAGTTTACTCAAGAGGTTTTTTGGTCGTTCCCTTTTCTAGTAAGTTTAAAAAAATATCTCATATTTGCATTTCTTATCTCCTGCTTAGTTATTCCTGAATTTCTTATATTTTTCAAATAAGGTTATATTTTTTGATCTCTTTAAAGCGCGTAAAACTGTATTGAGTGCAGCCATGAATTTTCTTACGTCTGGTGTCAGCCATTGGGCAGATAATTTAGAAACACGTATAGTTCTTTCATGAGCAAATAATTCAAGTAATTGGATCAGAAAAGAACTTAAAACTTCAAATTTTTCGTCGACTTCATTTAGGTATTGAATATTGCACCATGGAAGTGATGCAGCGGAATTAATTAAATCATTTTCATTTGTAAGATTCAAGTTACATTTACGAATAAAGGTTTGCTTAAAATTTGGGGTATTGAGTGAATAGACTATGTAGACCAAGTCATGGGAAGAAATGCCAGGTGCAGCAAGTTGACCATGGGAAACTACTTTTTCGGGAGTAGAAGTGATAGCAAGGTTGTATCATAGGAACTTACATTTGAATTAAAATTGGTATTGAATTTTCTTATGATTATGAAATGTTCATATTCATTGATATATTTAGATATTACTCGTAGTTTATCAATATCAGATAAATGAGCAATTTTTGTAGGCCTGTAAATAATGCCCACGAATATTTTTGTACTATTAGTTATTTCCAAAAACATGTGTTCACACCTTCTGAAGTAATTTGGTCCATCCCCTATTTACTTTTTTGATGGCAATTTCGCCGCCTTGGGTTCACACGTTCCTTACTCCAGATAAGACTTTAGCGTCATTTATATGTTTTTCTTATGGACGTGAGGGACTCGGTAATCAAATTTCCCGTACCTTTACATATACATAACAACACGCAAGCCACCGCAAGGGCGTGTGGCGGGGGGTATCAGGGCACCACCCGTAATTAAGGAAAAAACCGCATGCAAAAGCCACAAATCCATACAATCCACCAACAAAACATGGTATACATTCATAAAAAACACCCTTACACCTGCACCTCCTACAATATAATATACCTGTGTTGCGTCTGTCAGTGTTTTTGTTTTGTATTCAGGCAATTCTTTTTTTTTAATATTCTCGTAGTCCGTTAAAATTTTCCTTGTTGAATAAGTATATTTTACGCTTCTCTTTGTTTATTTTCTCGAACTTAGTTTTTAGCTCTACAAAATAGCCTTATGGTCACTGATTCCGTCCATTATTTCAATGTTTGTTATGATCCCAACAGATACCCGACAGTCTCCCAACAATCACAATCCAAGTACAGAATCCCAACAATCTCTCGTTTAAACCCTCTATTCGGCTCCAAACGAGCCTTCCCGCGGTCAGTACGTGGCACAATACTACAAATACTTAATTTAACTGGGACCTTCAACTCCGCCTCAGCCCGTTCCACCTCCGAGTGCATCTCCTTAAAGAAGCGCAGGATCTCTTCAGATCCACGTTCTGAGGCGTCGTTTGTTCCCACATGAGCCACTATGTGTAGCTTAGAGCAACCTGTATTACTGAGAGCAACCTATATTCCTAGTACCTTTGAGGGCTTGCTTGGCCATCACACCTTCTCTCGTTCTTGGTGAGAGATAAATCCCACTATTATGGTCCTTTTCTGGGATTTTCCCGATGCCTTTTATTATCCAATCATATGGACACACCCGAGCCAAGAAGAGCCCACAGTAACATTTAATTCATCGGCGAAGAACTTACCAGCAATGCTGAGGCAATTTTCGCGCTCTTGCTCTTCGAAACCGTGAATCAAGAGACAATTTCTCCTGGAATATTACTCTAGGGCATCAAGGCGGTCGTCAAAATCGTCGCACCTTTGATGTATCCTGGCAAGTTCCTTCTTGATGTGACATATATAGATCAAAGGCCTCCACGGTCTTCCTAAACGATTCGAATTTCTCCTCGATAATGGCTAAGGGCGTCTGTTTATTCGGAGGATTATTTCATTGCCTCACTGAGTTCATTTTAAAATTATGACATAATCTTCATCACATTATCCAGCAAGGATCTCAGCTCGGCACTCTCGTTGTCGATTCCCTTCTTCTGGACGTTCGGGTTGGCCTTCGGGGGCTTGCCGGCAGGAAGACGTGGGAGCGAAAAAGTGAAAGGTGACGGAGCGTCCGAAAACCACGTCAAAC
Organism: Hetaerina titia; assembly: GCA_037158775.1. NCBI lineage: Eukaryota > Metazoa > Arthropoda > Insecta > Odonata > Calopterygidae > Hetaerina > Hetaerina titia. The sequence continues at coordinate 119,380,831 of CM073771.1, forward strand.
ACGCACGGGCATGAGTGAACAACGGTTTTTAGGGGAGTTTTTTGATCGACAGCTGAGGTCATTTGTGTCATTGAGGATGGACAGGAAACGATGAAGGGTGGAGAGAAACCCGGTGTCGGCATTAGCCTACTCTTAACGAAAGGAATCAAGGGTTCCGCAGTTTAACTTCCCATGCCACTGAAAATTATCTGCCGTCTCCAGAAATCGAACCCGGGCCCTCTGGCTGGGAAGCAAGTACGTTAGCCACCGCACCATGTTGATCCCCAAATGGGTGGTAAAATAAGTTAATTACAGAAAGAGTTAGTTACAGAAAACCACGATGACGACGTATCTTGGATTCAATTTTGCGTCCCGTTTTTCCTTCATTTGCTTTGCAAAATAAATGTGCCTTCTGATGCGTGAAGGCACGCGAAGGACTCATTCCATCAATCCGCTGTTATCTCACCCATTAGTGGTCCGGGGCATTTCTCAAGACGCCAGGTCGGCGAAACACGCCTGTGCCGTGAATACAGTAAGCTCGAGAGGTTCGGGTCCTTGTTCGCCCCTAGATAGCAGGATGTCTAAGATTATATAGTAAAAAATAGCAGGCCTTTTTTCAGGAATCATTTTCTACGGCATGTGAAACGGTTATTGGCTAGTAGTAAAACTGTGCATGGGAAATGAAAGAATGGTAACTTTGTGATTCCACGGAAAAGTTATAACGATACGACCTGGGTTTCGACGTCCAACGTCGAAACCCGGGTCGTATCGTTATAAAGTTTCTGTGGAATCACAAAGTTACCATTCTTTCATTTCCGATATGAATCGATTTCACAAAGTTACGCCAAAAACCATCAATTAGTATATGGGATCCTCATGAAGTTGGATTGATTGTCGAATTGGATCGCGTGCAGCGTAGAGGAGCTAGCTAGATTTGTAATACGTTCTAATGACAAACAGAGTAGTGTATCCAAAATATTAGAGGAGCTAGGATGGCAATCACTAAATGGAGGTTAGGCTAACTTACAATTTATAACTCTGCAGGAATTGGAAGGATGTCTCTTTAGCAGTGATCAAATTGAGTAATTTCAGACGCAATGTGGTGGAATTCGATCATAATAAAATTGTTGCTAACTTTTCTTTATTAAGTAATAATGATGAAAAAATATTTTTACCACCATCGTACTACGGTAGGAGAGATCATGTCAATTAAATTAGAGAGATTTATGTGTAATAACTTATGTGTAGAGGGAGAGAATGTTAAGATGTCATTTTTTCCACGAACGATAAGGAATCAGAATAACATTGTCCGACCGGGGTAGGTGGCAAAAGTATTTTGCTCATTTGATTTCAAAGTAGTAGGGAGATAAGTAGAATAATTTTCAGGCAATAATGCTTTCACAAGGAAGATGAAGTTGATAACAGGGAATTTGAGTATGGATTTTAGGAAAAGTCTCGTCAAGGCCTCCTTATGGAGCATGGCTTTGAACAACGTGGAAACATGATCGTTGAAGCAGGATGATAGGACTAGATTGGAGTCTTTTGAAATATGGGTGAGAAGAAGGATAGAGAAGATGAAATGGACCGAAAGGAAAACAAATAAGGAAGAGCTAGGAATGGTGGGGGAGGAGAGGGGATTATGGAGAGAAATCCGAAGGAGACAGGAAAAATGGATACATAGCAAATTGATCGGCAGTGGGATGCTAACAACTTTGATAGAGGGAAGAATGTTAGACAAGCGAGGAAAGGGCCGGAATAGGATTGGAACGTTGGACGGAATGAAGGGAGGAAGGAAATATACAGAGATGAAGAACGGCTTACTGTAGACTAGAATGTCGGGTTCGGTCATTAGAAGAGACAAGGTAATTGTAGTTGTACAGTTGTGTAGCAATGTCCATCGAAAACTTATGTTAATTAGTAGAATAACAATAATAATAATTACCTATTGAAAGAAAATAAAAATTGAAAACGTAAAAATTGATAGCTAAAACAATCAAGGCTACGGGAAATCATGATGAGAAACCGAATAGAAGTAAATAGTAGGCTTGTGTTTTGGGTCGGATTGACTCCTTAGCACGTTGAAACGGGCGTGGTTGTTGGTGCTTGAGTTACTGGGTGCACGCACACACGGTGCACAAGCGCAGTATAGGCTCAGTCACTCGTCTCTCTCCATCTGCTTGGTGCGCGTGCTCTTACAGTTTCCCTGAAGATCCCTCCTTCGCATTCTCATGAAATTGGAATACTATATATCCGTAACACTATTTTATTGATACGTCAACTATTCCACTCTTATAGAGAAAATCCACTCTCGTTGTTCTAAATTGAATGCCTTAAGACGGAAATACATATTTATCCACGTTTCCGATCCAAAAACCTGTTGTTCAAATTCAAGGGAAAATTCTCATTTGAAATATTGTGTCACGCGTGTGTGTGAATGTGGGTCTAACCCATAAGTCCAATCATCCTTGTTCATTCGTGGATATTTCTCAGTTTGAACCAGTGGATTGTAAAGGATGAAAATGCCTTCATAATCCTACGTTCTACCCCTCGTCTTTCCATGATGTTTAGTAGCTGTAGAGATGTAGAGCGGAATAACTATTTGCAAATATACGCGAGAGCCAGCGTAGTCGTGATTAAAGTGAGACCCTTGCATTCGAAATCTGACCGTAGGTTCCCGTAGGCGACTTCATACATAATGCAACCATTTCAGAGAGTAAAAATCATTCGCCTTGACCGGGATTCGAACCCGGATCCCTCGATATCCGGCCGAGTGCTTTAACCATTTAAGCTACCGAGACGTCCTCTTACACTCTGAAATTTTGGGGCTTTAAAGGAACAAGATGTTATGACGAAATACCGTACATACAATGTCACAGGCATTCGTAGTCGTGCGCGACGCGCCACAGTCCACGATGTTAATAAAGCCAATTTCAAACACTTAGGCTGTTCATACCTTAGACAAATTTCAAGAAACTCTAACAGTAACTTTAACGGAGTCACCCGCTATGTGTGCATTATAATGCAACCATTTCAGAGAGTAAAAATCATTCGCCTTGACCGGGATTCGAACCCGGATCCCTCGATATCCGGCCGAGTGCTTTAACCATTTAAGCTACCGAGACGTCCTCTTACACTCTGAAATTTTGGGGCTTTAAAGGAACAAGATGTTATGACGAAATACCGTACATACAATGTCACAGGCATTCGTAGTCGTGCGCGACGCGCCACAGTCCACGATGTTAATAAAGCCAATTTCAAACACTTAGGCTGTTCATACCTTAGACAAATTTCAAGAAACTCTAACAGTAACTTTAACGGAGTCACCCGCTATGTGTACTGTTAGAGTTTCTTGAAATTTGTCTAAGGTATGAACAGCCTAAGTGTTTGAAATTGGCTTTATTAACATCGTGGACTGTGGCGCGTCGCGCACGACTACGAATGCCTGTGACATTGTATGTACGGTATTTCGTCATAACATCTTGTTCCTTTAAAGCCCCAAAATTTCAGAGTGTAAGAGGACGTCTCGGTAGCTTAAATGGTTAAAGCACTCGGCCGGATATCGAGGGATCCGGGTTCGAATCCCGGTCAAGGCGAATGATTTTTACTCTCTGAAATGGTTGCATTATAATGCACACATAGCGGGTGACTCCGTTAAAGTTACTGTTAGAGTTTCTTGAGACTTCATACATGTTTAGGAAAATTATTGAAGAATTGAAATTTTCTGATTTTGATAATTTCGGGACCATCCCCATATTCTAAAATCTTGACGTCGTGGGAGGGCTCATGTGTTCCTTTGACCCTTAGGACCCTACTTCGGGAAGCAATGATGATTGCTTCTTGCGGGGTCACCCATTGCCTCCTCTATATTATTTCTCTATTCAAGTCATCCTCTTGGATCCAAATTGCAGTTGTCTTTTTCTCCCAAAGATACTTAAAGAACCGTTTTTTAAACAATTGCCAACCATTTTATTTAAATGCTCAGAATTGTTATCCCTATGTTAATATATTTTCCTTATATTTTCTGTATTTTTATGTATTTCATCATTACTTCTTAATTTCCAAACTTTTTCAGTTTTTGGTGGACCAAATATTATCCTAAGGATCAAGTCTTTCTAGTGTATCTTACTTGTCTAAATTATAGTTCAATGTTAGCCATTCCAATATTATTGCTTATATTTTGTAATCCTTTGATTATTCAACTTGATTTCTCACTATTTTTCCAAGCTAGAGGTGAAAGTATTAGCGATAAACCTTCAAATTGCCTTAAGCATGTGTTTATTTTGAAAGGCATACATGTTTCGTCTTTACATTTAACTTTTAAGATGACATCTGTGAGAGTTTCGTGGATTAGATGTACCACTAAACTCTCATCAGTTTTTTTATTGATACCCTATCAACAGAATTAAATACTTCTTTGAATCAGTAAATGCTACAACAGTTTTTTGGGTTCAATAGTCTATGGCGGTTTATTGACGTGTGATTGAATATATATATTCTGAGCAAGATCTGCCCTTTCTTAATCCACCTTGGTTTTTACTTAATGGCTAAGTAGTGTTTTTCCACTCTGTTCAATGAAACTACTGTTAGTATTTTCCTGTTAACTGTCAAAATGTAAATATTTCTTTAGTTGTTGTCCTCTTGTTTGTCTCTTTTTTATGTAAAGAACGTAATAAGGCCACCCTCCATTCTTCCGGCGTATTCTCAGTTACACTAAATTCAAAATGTATCAAATATTTATCAATGATTGGTAGATGAAAATAAATTTATACATATGCATGATGTAAATATTGTTTTCAATATATATATTAAAAGGATATATATATATATATATAGTATGTATATACACACACATTCATATTAGGAAGTACTGGACATAGGGATGAAAGTCGGCTCGTTACAATTTTGATTAGGAGCGTAGTTATGTACGGCGAGAAAACTTGGTCACTGAAGAATAATAGGCGTAGATTGAAGACTTTTAAAATGTGGGTGTGGAGAAGGATGAAAGCAAACGAGGAAGCACTGGATATGATGGTAGAGGAGAGAGGATTGTTGGATAAATCATAAGGAAAGAGGAAAGATGGATGAAAAGCATATTGATCGACAGTTACAGATCGACTGTCACAGATCAGACAGTTGAAGACTGTGATATATGGGAGAATGTTAGGCAAACGACGAAGTAGAGGTAGGAATAGGTTAGATAGGGAGGTTGGATGGAATGAGGAGAGGAAGGAATTACGCAGAGATGAAGAGGACCTTGTTGTAGGGCAGGATTTTGGGTTGGTTTTTTTGGGAGAAATAAAAGTTAGTAGTTGTGTAGTGCATAAATAGTTGTGTCCATCTAAAACCTAGCTTAACCGGTAGATTACCTTATTATAATAATAAATGCATATGTGTGTGTGGAATAAATGGGCAAGGGCGGGATGCATGGGAAGGTCTGAAGGCAGGTAAGGTTAATGAAATTAGTTTGATTTTTTGGATTATTACGTATTGGTAAACCAGTCAGCCAAAGGGTTACAATCCTTGGTTATAACATTACAGGAATCAGTACGATAGGTATGGAATGAAAGATAATCAAAGAAAAACGAAGGTAATGAGATTCTTAAGAAATAGGAAGGCTAAAATAAGCAATGAAGTAGGGGGGACATTAACTCTAACGAGTAGATGATTTGAAAAGGATTAGCGATCGCGAATGGCGATCATGTCAATAAGTGCAGCGATGGGCGATTCTGGACTATTTATTTATTTATTTATTATCGACTTAATTGGGCGAGGTTGAGACTAAATAGTCCCTTCTTCCACCTAACCCTTACATTACATACATTACATTGGAGACAATTACATACAGCCAAGCCCTGGATGGAGAAAAATCCACCCAGACGGCAATCGAACCCGTGACCTCTCAGTTGGTAGACGAGGACGTTAGAGGATGGGCAAAACATTAAGGACATTGATACGAAGAATTGCGAAGGGTAAGGACATTTTTTTTAACAATGAGAGCGATTTGATGGCACGTTAGTGATGTAAAATGATAAAAAGCATGCCCGAGAAAACTTAAATATACCATGGTGGGCAGTTTGGCATGTCTTATTTGGTCGCTGAGGAGGATAAGAGTAGAATTGAAGAGTGTTTTGAAATGTGGGTGCGGGGAAAACGATGGATTTCTGGACATAGTATTGAATGAGAGACTGCTGCTCGAAGGGAAAGGGAAGGCGAGTGGATGCAGGAGACATTGAGAGACAATGTGATGCTGAAGACAGTGGCAGAGGGAAGAGTGTTGACAAAGAAAGCGAGAAAACGAATTTGGACATTTCGGATGAAGTCATGGTTAATAGAAGGTACGGGAAGCTAAAAATAATTTTTGAAAACTCTAGTGTGGAGTTAAACGATGTTTTGCATCATGTTAGTTAGGGGGTCAGAAATACGGTAGAGTGTAGGCTCATTAAAAACCCGCCATATCCCGGCAGGCTGCTGTAAATAATAATAATTTCGTGGGAAACGGAATAGCGGCGCAGTGTGTGGTGCTGGCCGCCAGCTCATCCTTTTAATGTGCAAATCACTCCATCTTTGAGTCTTAGTTTGGTGAGTGCGACCTGTAAAAAACCAACCCTTGGGTGGATCACTGTGGGTTGGCGGACGCAAGTTATTCATTGCACGGCATTCATTTGTTTTGTTGATTTAAATGGAGGCCCAGTGTTTTAATAAACTAAGTACATAAATGTTTCTCTTATCAAAAGTGCACATGATTATGTTTCAATCCAAATGCTTTGATTTCCATATCCTTACATGCCTAAGATTTTTCGAGGATTTCTTATTGTAGGGAATTAGTTGTACGTACTCATGACAATTGCTTTTTGGATTTGTTGGCATCCAGTTATTTTAAAATATCTTTCTATCTTTCGCAGGCTACTTCCAAGTACTGTGATGACGGCCACATGTGAGTATTCCACCCGGATTAATTTTTATCTGAAAAAGTATGTGCGTTAATGCACTCTTTCTCTCGGATTTAGCTTTCGCATTGGATTACCCGGGGAGAAGGGTTTATCCTGCTCTCCCGACTTACCCCTTCTCCTCTCTCGCGCCTTCCCTTCGCCCCCCTCGACGGCTTCCACCGCCAAAGGGTCGTCGCATTCCCCTCCCCTCGGCTTTCCTCTCGCCACCTTCGGCGAGTGGTGCGCCATCTGAGGTCTCGGGATCATTCGAGGCCCCACCGAGGCGCTTGGATCGTAATCTTCGTCGACATTCCAATTAATGGCGATTCTTGATTCCTCAGTCATAGCTTGCGGTTGGGGAATGCTTCGCTGAATCCCCAGTCATCATTACAGCTGAATATACTTCAGGCGCTCTTGAGATATATTGCGGAAGTGTTTGCGCGATAAATAACAACACCATTTCCAAAACTGTAAAAAGCAAATATTAAATTATTCTTTACGAATCTTAATGTGAAACAGATGTTTCAAACTATTTTAAAATGAAATTTAAAAGAATTTCTTAGTTTCAGTAAATATCAGATGACTTTCCACGAAAATATTTAGAATCTTGTAACCATGTCCGTAGCAAAAGTAAAATTAGTCACCAAACGTAATCTTGGAATAGAGTGCCAAAATACCCCATTGCTATGTGCGATTAAACCATTCAATTTTCATGGGACATACGAGTGTGGGCATATAGTTATTAGGTGGAAAATATATAGCAAGCAAATTAGTGATGTAGACCAAATATGCGTTCAGTGGAAGACAACCTTAGTCGTAGTTTGACACATTCCCACCCCCCACTATATGGAACATAAGAAATACCATACAATATAAATAATATAAGAAATATGCTATATATTATTATTACTACGAGGGTCATCCGGAAAGTAGTACCCGTTCGTGAAATAAAGACACAAAAGTAAATATTAACAAACATAAAAGATTTTATTTGAAAGAGGATACTTTAAACTACTTCTCAACATAATCTCCAAGCAAATTAAGGCATTTGTCATAACGTGTGACAAGTTTCTGTATTCCTGCTGCATAGTCCTTCGCCGCCAGCTCATTGAGATACAGGGTCACTCCTTCTTTAAGTTCTTCATCGCTGTCAAATCTTTTTCCTGCCAAAAAGTCTTTAAGCTTTGTAAAGAGATGAAAATCTGAAGGGGCCAAGTCCGGGCTATACGGTGGATGGTCGAAAGTTTCCCATTTGAATTGCTGCAAAAGTTTTTGTGTTATCCCAGCTGCATGAGGCCTGGCATTGTCATGAACGAGAATGACACCAGTAGACAATAGACCTCGCCGCCGATTTTGTATTGCCCGCCGTAATTTCTTTAATGTTTCACAATACGCATTGGCATTAATAGTGTCTCCACGGGCCATAAAATCAATAAGCAATACACCTCGTCGATCCCAGAAAATGGTTGCCATGAGTTTCCTGGTGGACAGAACTGTCTTGAATTTTTTTGGTTTGTTTGGTGAATGAGCATGATGCCACTCCATTGACTGTCGTTTACTCTCAGGTGATGCATAACAAACCCATGTTTCGTCACCAGTAATTATGCGAGTCAAGAAAGAGTCTCCTTCATCAGAATAACGTCCCAAAAACGTCAGTGCTGCAGCCATACGCTTGGTTTTGTGCTCATCTGTAAGCATGCGAGGGACCCATCTTGCACAAATTTTTGCATAATGCAGATGGTGTTTAACAATTTCATGAACAATTGTTCGAGAAACATTGGGAAAATGCTCACAGATGTCATCAATTGTGACGCGCCGATCGTTCCTCACGAATTCGTCAACTGAGCTCACCAGTTGGTCTGTAATGACAGACGGTCTCCCCGAACGCTCATCGTCGTGTGTGTTCCCCCTCCCCATGTTGAAGTTGCGACACCACCGCCGAACAGACGACTCGTCCATTACATTGTCTCCATACACCTCCTTTAATTGGCGATGAATATCACATGGGCGAACGTTTCTTGCATTGAGGAATTTAATCACTGCCCTCACTTCACAACTGGCGGCGTTCTCAATTTTTTTAAACATTGTAAACAATCACAGAAACAACACAGGCAATGCTAGCGTCACGCAACTTGGCTCAGAGGAGGCAGACAAGCCACTGAAGCTATCTGGCCTCGTCCAGCGGCTACTCGCGTCGTCAGCACTTCATGCGGCACGAACGGGTACTACTTTCCGGATGACCCTCGTATAAGGTAGTCTACCGGTGAAGGTAGGTTTTTGGATGGACACAATTATCACATCATTAACTTGAAACTCCTCCTCCTGAAAATCCTATGGAGGCAGGAAAAATGGATGAAAGGCGTATTGAGCGGTAGTGGAATGTTGAAGAGGATAATAGAGGGGAGAATGTTGGGCAAGCGAGGTAAGGGCAAGAACAGGATAGGGATGTTGGATGGGATGAAGGGGGGAAAGAAGTACACAGAGATGAAGAGGGACCTGATGTAGAGTAGGTGTCTGGATTGGGTGTTGTTTGGAGTTACAAAATATTTATTTGATAGTTGTTTCCATCCAAAAACCTACCTTCACCGGTAGTTTACCTAATAAATAAATATATATCTATATATTATACATATAATATATATATATAACTTTGATTAAGACATGTAAATACAGAATTACAGAAAAAGTTTCCAATGATGACGGTCGTGCCGTCGAAACGTCACAACTAAATATGTGAGTGTTCCTAGTTAGTGGTTTTGTGTTTAAATGTTTTAATCAAAGTTTTTGTATATTTTTGCCGCCACTGAAGAGCGTTCTTTTTCGATAATGCATTTATTATTCTCAGGTAATCTATCGGTTAAGGTAGGCTTTGAATGGACACACTACTAAATAAATATTTTGTCTCTCCGAACAAAATACAGTCCAACATCCTACTCTAAAACAAGTCCCTCTTTGTTTCTGTCTATTTTCTTCCTCCCTTTATCCCGTCCAACATCCTTATCCTGTTACATATTATATATATATATATATAATTATGAAATATATATGTATATATATATATAATTATATATATGGTTATATATAATTATGTATACATATATATGTACCAGGTTAGGGATTTTATATTTATATATATCATACTTTTTTCACTTTTTTGAAAATGTCGAATTTTTTTAATTGAACGAACGTGCACAATAATGTAAATGGAGTAGTCGACACAAACACAGAAACTAAAACACGTATAAAAGAGGGACTCACTGGTTCTCGAATTTTCTATGGTGCAACCATCTTTCTCTAGAGGAGTTAGGAACAGAACTGAGGCAGAGGAGGGCCCGGAAGCAGTGGATGGAAAGTGAATGGGGGAAAAAGTATTCTTGGTGAGGGGTTTGGAGGGGTAGTGTTAGGCGCGGGAATTTTAAAAAGGTGGGAATGATATGGAAGTTGTTGGGGGCTGAGGGGGATGAAATTATGTGCTATATATACACTATATACACTAATTGCCCCCTGATGATTAAAGGATTACTAATTAGTCGTAGACGGACGTATAATTTTGATGAATTATCTCCAGTCAAATTTGCTTACGTAGTTAGGACTAGCTCGTATCCTCGCTCGGATAGGATGAAAAAAGTAATCAGATTAGTTATCCTAAATCAAATCAACATTTTCTCACAACTCCATTACGCATGCAATTAATAACAGTATTATTTGCAGTCTAACATTCGGTGTGGGTATTGACGGCTTCAGAACAAGGGTCTAAGCACTGATACACTTCAAAACCCCGCCAAATGTGATACAGTGTAACACTCTGTGCTACAATAAACCCTTCTTCATTTTGCGCGTATATTCTGCCTTCCTTCATTTCCTTCAGCACACCTCTTCTTTCCCCACCCATGCCCTCGTCTACATAACAGTCTTCAGTATTCCACCGCCAGTCCTGGCGCCCTGCGTCCATCTCCTACCTCCGAATTTGTCATAACAGTCTTCTCTCTCAACTAACCACTCTCTGAACTTCGTCCTATGTTTTTTTATATCAATTTTATTTTTTCTTGTCTTGTCCACATTCGTACCTTTTAAGCTTTGAATCCGCCCATTTTCTCCTTCCCCTTTGATCTGTTCCTGAGTCGCATAAAACTGCGCTACGTGTGATAAAGTTAAAGAGAAATGTTATCTTTCGTTGGGTAGGCCTCATTTGGAATATGCTGCAAGTATATGGGCTCCTCAAGAAGGTGGATTGATTTCCGAACTGAATCGCGTGCAGTGTAGGGGAGATACATTTGTGAAACGTTGTTAGGATTAACTTAGTAGCATATCCAAAATATCAGAGAAGATATGCTGGGAATCACTCTCGGAGAGTAGATTAAATTACAGATTAAATCTCCCTTGCATAAATTGGAAGGACGTTTTTTTAGCAGTGACGTTGAAAATGTAGACCCCCATCGCACTACGGTAGAAGAGATCGTGTCAGTAAAATTAGTGAGAGTAAGTGTAGAATAGATAGATTTAATATTTCATTTTTTCCACGAAGGGTAAGGGATCAAAATAAAATTGTTTGACCGCTGTAGGGTCAAGTTCGGGTAATATTATTCTGTTGTGTACATATCCACTCCTGCCACACACCCTACCGGTGGCTTGAAGGGTACGAAAAATACAAAATACGTGTCATAGTTTTCACTAATCATATTGAACTCTTTGAGTGTCTTGCCACCAATTACGCCCTCACTGTAAATGCTTTTTTACCTAATGCAATTCCTCTTTTAATTTTTTTACTGGTTCTCTACTCTGCTTTTAAAACACTTCCTGTATAGGTGAACATTAACTGCTCTACTCTATGTCTCCCCCCTGCTTATGCTTATCTTAGTCTTCCTATTTCTGGAGTACTTTATCACCTGAGTTGTTTTCTTATCCCAGTTATTAATCTGGTTCAGTCAAACGCTCAACAGTGGACAGAATTCTTTTACTGACGGTAATAAAACTTGATCATTCACAAATAACATATTTTCCCAGTTCCCCACCTTTTGTCCTTCCTGCCTCCAGTCCTTCCTGTGCCTCTGTTTGGAATTAATAATAGGCGTACTATATTTTACGTAACTTTTGCAACATATCCTCAAGAGTCGGATATTTCCCGACTATAATGTTTGCGTGCAATGCTCTTTCCCCATGAAAATTCCTTCCAGTAGCCTGTGGTGCCCTCTGCAGTCGTCCTTTTCCACTCCTCCGCCCCCATTCAAATTCGGCCCTTCGCTAAAAAGGCGAGGGGGTCCCCCGACCCGCGTCCCCTTCCTCGCTCCCCCCCCACCTCTCGAAACCCTCCATCAAGTCACCCCCGGGGGAAATTTGCGCGCGCCTGTCTTCACTTATCCCTCGAAATGACTCGAATACGACAGAAACTGGTCACTCAAAATAAATTAGTAGGAGGTTTTTCAACGACATTCATTTTTTTCAATAAAGGTACATGACTGAAATTAACCATAGGTTGATAAAGTTTACGAATTTTTTATCTTAGTATTTCAATGTGGCCCTCAAGATTTGCCGATGAATAGACATGTATTCTTTTCTAGCCAAATATAATCTTGCATTCTGAGAAAATGCTGCGCCAACGTTCGAGGGATGAGTGATCGGTCGATCTTAAAAACATCTTCGCGCTTTGGCCTTGATTCCCTCCTTGTGGTGAAAACGAGAGCCAACTCTATACGAGCGATGATATGAGGGCAGGATGATGACTAATGCACACCTGCTTGTAGACCACAAACGAAATGACCTTCAGAAGTACTCCTGGTGAAATGTATGAAATAACATTCCCCCTCAATGCGCATGCGCAGGTTTGAGGTCGTCACATTCATCCAGTGTATTTTGAGAAGCGGAAGTATGGAGACGTGTTCTAGTGCCACTATGTAAACGCGAGTTAAACACGACGTGACTTAAAAAGTGACTCCTACTGAGATTCGTCGTCGTTTAAAGGCTGTCTATGGTGACGATGCTGTTGATAGGTCTACTGTAAATCGATGGGTAGTCAAATTTCGTGGTTGTGAGCCTGGAAAAGCCATAATTGTTGTTGAAACACGCAGCGGACGTCCGATTACGGCCATAGATGATAAACATCGCAAACTCGTCGAATATTTGATTCAAAATGACCGGTGAGTCACTCAAAAGCGTAAAGCAAACCATATTGGAATATCGAATGTGGAACGTGTTGGCTTCATTATTGAGCAATTGGGATACCGTAAAATCTGTGCACGATGGGTACCACGCCGTACCACCCAGACGAGAACAAACAGCGTCGATTGGAATGCTGCCAGCAACCCTCCTTATTCCCTCGCTCTTGCGCCTTGCAATTTTTATTTTTTTCCTCAACTCAAGAGACACCTCAAGAGCAATCATTACACCTCGGACGATGAGGTGAAGGCAGCTGTCAATAACAGCCCACGCTGCTTAACTCCCGTTGACATAGTGGCACTAGAAGACGTCTCCATACTTTCGCCTCTCAAAATACACATTGGATGAATGTAACGACGTCAAACCTGCGCATGCGTGTTAAGGGGGAATGTTACTTCCACATGCCACCATGATTGCTTCTGAAGGTCATTTTGTTTGTGGTCTACAAGCATGTGTGCATTAGTTTTCAGCCTTCAGTCGCATTTGTTTTTCCGGGTGCGATAGCTCGTGGGAAATGGATGGTGGGAGGAAAACGATTGGCTGACTGCTATACACTCAACGGATGGCTCGCGTGGCCATCTAACCAGCAAAGCGAGCGATTCTTGTCAGTTGTATATCGAAGACCGGCCTAAGGATTTGGATGACATGGGGTGAATACAGCTAGCGTCTTTGGTTGCGAAGAAGCGATTTGAGCTTGAAGACGACATAGTTGCAATAGAGGTGGGTTTTAGTTCGCGTCGTGTATTCTGTACGGTTTGTTTATGCTAAATAAATACGTAAATTATTCTTTTTCTGATTTGGTGAAAGATTATTTTAAGCGCATTGTGTTCAGGACAGAGGGATATTAAAATTCACTGAATAAATCTTCATCTTTCCTCCTCGTAGGGTAAAAATGAAGGAATCCCTTTTTTTGTTATTACCATTATTCTTTATTGTATAGTACCCTGCAAGCTGCCGCTCGGGTGTGTTGCAAGGGGTGATAACTCACCACACTACTTCAAACCCAAAATATTTTTACCCCTATCGCGGTCGGATAATGTTTTTCTGATCCCCTATCATTCATGGAAAAAAACTACATCTTAAATCCATCTTTTTTACTCTTAATATCTCTAATTTTATTGGCACATGATCTCTCCTACTGTAGTACGATGGGGGTAATAATAAATTTTCAACATCAGCGCTATAGAGACGTCCTTCCAATGTTGGCGAGAGATCTACTCTGCAATTTAACCTTCGTTCAATTGAGTGATTCTCAGCCTAGCTCCTATAATATTTTGGATAAGCTGATCCCATATGCTAGCATCGTATTCTATATGAGGCCTAAACAGCGACAGATGAAATTTCTCTTTGATCTTTTAAGCACATTTCCCTAATTCTCTTCTATTATATCCTCATTTTTTCCTACCTTGTCTACATATACCCTTAGTGTAGTGGAATGTTGAAGAAGGTAATAGAGCGGAGAATGTAAGGCAAACTAGGAGAGGGCAGGAACATGATAGGAATGTTGGACGGGATGAAGGGAGGAAAGAGGTACACAGAGATGAAGAGGGACCTGATGTAGAGTAGGTGTCTGGATTGGGTTTTATTTGGAGTTACAAAATGTTTATTTGATAGTGGTGTCCATCCGAAAACTTACCTTCACCGGTAGATTACCTTATATTAATAATAATATATGTCACCAAAGACAGGTCGTGGCTAAGGGTAACGCCTAAGTATTTAATTGAGTCCTGAGTTTCTATTTCGATATTTCTGTTGAAGTAGGTGTTCGGAAGGGAGCTGCTCTTTTCCCAAAAATAATTATGGTTCTGGTGTCTAATTTTTACAAAAGAAATTTTTTCGAACTTAACAAAATAAAAGAATTGTCTATCGAAGGAACATTCAACTCGATGATTCTTTCGCGAAACAAATTCTGTGTGTCCTCCGTAGATGCATGCGATAGTAGGTGTGAAAGTTTACTTGATATTGGAGATCCCTAGAGACCTTAGACCCCTGGAGATAATGCTGGTGAATTTTTAAAACGCTACTGTCCTAAATTTAGAAAACGCGTGCTCTGCTTTCTTCATATTGTTAGTATACGTGCAGTGCCTGTATGTTCTGAGCCGAGATGGACCTCGTCTTCGCTATCGGCGCCTGGCCACACTCCAGTCGATTTCCAATCACTGTGACTCCCGCGAATCAACGCCGACGCCTTGTCTCAGTTAAAAGGCATTGTTTTCACGGTAGGTTCGAGAGGCAGGGGTCGCTGGGCGTGTCGCGAGAGGTCTGAGGGCGCTTACTCGTGCCCTCCCCCACCTCTCTCCGAGGCCTCGTGACCTTAGTCCTTGCGGCGCGGGTAATTAGGTCGGCCCTTGCGCCATAAGTGGGTCGCCCGCAGACCATCCCCCTCTCCTCCCCCACACCCACTCACCGTAATCTAAAAATATATCCCTCCTACATTCCTCCCACGCCCTTCTGCTCGTGCCCCTGCAAGTGCTGAGGCAAAATGTAAAATACGGTTTGGAGAGCGTTCTCTGTGTCCATGTTTCTAGTAAAAAAACCTTTGGAGGGTGTGAGCTAGCACTGAATTAGTTAGTGTTTAACGTTAGATTCGTATTTAATCTGAATTTGTTACATTTGGCGAAGTAAATAATAGCTTAGATTGTTCAACTAATACTTGTGCGTTTAAATTAATTTAACAGAATTTAAATCGCTTTGAAAATTTATTTCGGGTAGTGTGATATGGAAAAACTGGAAAGTATTAACTGAAACCTAAAGTAATATTGACAAACCTTTCTAGTGACTGGGAGGGTATGTGCCTCAATTGCTCGCATTATCTTATAATCATGGAAGACGCCTTATTTTATCTATGATAGACTTCTTTTGGGTTTTGTCTATTAATTGTATTATTCATCTATTTCAAAATTTGAATCCGAAAAGGAAAATCAAGCCATGTCTCTTTAAAAATAGAATCAATCCGTGGGCCTGGGGAGATAGGTGGTCGATGTAGACCTCACTTTCGTGGCCCAATACTGCTAAGGATGCCTCTTCCGATCGGTTCCTTTACGCTACGTCGATAAGTCCCTCGAATTATTTGCGTCCGCAGCAAAAGGCCTTCCGCCTCTTCAGCGGAAGTTTCTCTATTCATTGGGAAGGGCGGATGGATAAAAAAAGCGAACAGAACCCACGAATTGCCCAAGTTGGGGGACTGGAAACAAAACTTTTCGGGGTCCATGGGGGAGAAGGAGTCCTTCTTTGCTTGCGACACCCCTCCCCCTTCCCCAATACTTCGGTGAGATGAGAGCCGATATCCCTTCGAGCCAACCCTATCTATGAATAGATTGGCGCGCGGCGTAATGGCTCCACAGTCAATCATGTCATCTCTGTGGTGTGGTGGTGGTCTGTCCGTAATTCGATTCCCGGTCGAGGCGAGCGTTTTGACGTTTATCCGTCCATCTTTGGAACCAGTCTTGTGTTCCTTTTTGTTACCCGCATCGTTTTTCTTTAGGTAAATTACACTTTAAAATAGGAGGGCATAAACTAGAGCAGGTAGAACAGTTTACGTATCTCGGAAGTGTTTTGGACCAACACGGTCAAAGTGGTAGGGACGTAAGAAGAAGAATTGCGCTAGGCAAAGAGGCTTTCTCAAGGAGGAGGGAGTTGATGACGGGGACGTCGAGTAAAGATGTTAAGACAAGGATCGTTAAAACTCTGATATGGAGCGTAGCTATGTACGGCACGAAGCGAAAACGTGGCATCTTCCACATGCCATCAGGGGTGCTTCTGAGGGTCATTTTGTTTGTGATCTACAAGCATGAGTGCATTATTTTCCAGCCTACCCTCGTATATCTGGCCAGTGATCTCACCTAAGCAGATGGCGTATTCCCTTTTAACCCCAAAAACACCCCGAAAAGGCACCGCAACACCACCCCCGCCGACACTGCCAATTCTGCCGAAACTTTGTGTGGCAAGTCTTTCGGAGCACTTAACCAACAGGGAAGAGTATGCGACGTCAGGCAACAGGGACTCTGGCTAACGCATTCAAAGTTTCCTCCTCGCCCTTGAAGTTTCGACTACCCGGTCGAGATCTTTATATACGTCCTATCTCAGATATCCGACCCTGAAGTAGCCAGCGCTTTAAAACCTTAACACTTACCTATCGAAAGCAAAGTATTTATCTCTTAAAATTCTCATTAACAACTCAAATATTGCGATCGCTACATAAGATAACAACTCAACTGTTATGTTCCTGAGTACCACATTATGCTTATGGTCGAACCCAAGTGACATCTCTCCGACACTACCTTGTACTCGTACGTACTATTCCTACTCATTCAAACTCAATTTTCGCAGAGGTAAAAAGGTCTTTTCCACCGTAAAAGACAAAGTTAACCGTAAATGCCAATAAACTGCGTGAGATGCTGCGACAGTAACTTTTTACGAAGTTATCTGCAAAATCACCATTTTAATGCAACAAATTCAGAACGTAAAAATCTTGTAAATTCCTTTAAAAGTCTTCAAAATCTCGGAGTGTGAGAGGATGTTTCGATAGCTTAACTGCCCAAAGCCCACGCCAGGACATCGGAGGTTCCAGGTTCGAATCCCGAATCGAGGCGAAGTATTTTTACACTCTGAAATTGTTGCATTGTACCCGTGAAGTTCAATTACACAATCACGTCTTTGAATATTTACATGCCTAACATCGAAACTTTTCATTTCCAACTTCTTCCGAAAAAATCATAAGCCTAACTATCCCAGCGGACCCATCGTTTGTTCCCGCAACTCTCCATCAGAACCCGTTTCCCATTTCATGGATTACGTACATCCTTTTCTGCATTCTGAGCTACCGCCGTGAATCTACATCTACTTAATACCCCGCACGCCGCAAGGTCGTGTGGCAGGGGGTGTTAGGGCACCACCGGCAATTAAGAAAAAAAAACGCCCGCAAAAGCCACAAATTTATGCCATCCAAAAACATAACACGGTATGCATTCATGCCTTAAAACCCTTTCACCCCACCCACATGCAAACACACAAACTACCAACTAACATACACATATGCACCTACAAATACACCTAGTGTATTTGCAATGTTTAATTTTGTTCCGACTTGTAAGTTAAATGTTTTTAATATTTCTAAAGTGACTTTGGTTTCTTATTATTATGATTCTTGATTGTTCTGAGAAAGAATGAGTATTTGTATCTATCTGGCTTCAGAGGCGCTTATTATTCATTCCCAGTTAGACGCGATTCTATCTCCCTTCCAAAAGGAGAACATTGCGGCTGGAGTTGGTGAAGCAGCATTCCTCGCGTGGGTTCCTCGTCAAGGGATCCTCCCCAACAAACATCGCACCATACCACCCCATCCCTACGAGTTCCTCTCATTGATATTTTTCCGAACCCCTCCCACTTTTTCCCCGGGCCTGAATCGCCCACGGCATTCGCCAATCGCCCATCCCATTCCAAGCCTTGCCCTCCCATCAATCACCACAGCATGCTTGCCCTTTGTCTCACACCCACCCATTCGTCTCGCAAACATTTCATTCTCTAATCCCAGGTCCCATTCCACCCACACCTCTCGCATTCCGCGTTCCAGTTGTCCAGGAATCGATATAATCGGTATTTTTCCATGGATCAATTGGATGCAATCTTCGCTTTTGACCATATCTTTAGTTGTTCTAGGATTTGCCTTGGCTTTAATGGGTAATGAAGGATAAGGTATGCGAGGTCACCAGTCCTTATAAGTCATGCTACGTGCAGCACTCCCTACTGATTATTACGGCACTCTGTCGGCTGGCATTGGCATATTAAACAGCATGCCATCGGCGTAGTCGTACGAGTAGAATATATATATATATATATATATATATATATATATATATATATATATAT
The DNA here is from genome assembly GCA_037158775.1 of Hetaerina titia. Classification (NCBI taxonomy): domain Eukaryota; kingdom Metazoa; phylum Arthropoda; class Insecta; order Odonata; family Calopterygidae; genus Hetaerina; species Hetaerina titia. The sequence continues at coordinate 119,399,760 of CM073771.1, forward strand.
ATATATATATATATATATACACACACACATTCAAACACGAAATAACGCCATATGGCGAATAAATATTCATTCACATTGAAATAGAGATAAGGAAAATGGGAAAGGAACACACATAAAGGACGAACACAAGAGAGGTGGGGATGGCAGATGGTGAATTCAGGTGGTTAGAGCATCCGCCCGGCAAGTGGAGAGATCCGGTGTTCAAGTCCCGGTCGAGGAAGATATTTTTACATTCGTGATCTGCTCACATCCGCCATCCCCACCTCTCTTGTGTTCGTCCTTTATATGTGTTCCTTTACCATTTTCCTTATCTCTATTTCAGTGGGAATGAATATATATATATATATATATATATATATATATATATATATATATATATATATATATATATATATATATATATATATATTCGAAAAAATAACCTGAACACAAGCTGAAATTCCATGTTCAGGTTATTCCATAGCTCAAGTAATTAATTTCTGATAATCAATTGACATATGCATGAATATTTCGATTTTAGCTCTGGCGAATTTTACAGAAATCTATCGCCAGTTTGAAATAATTAATTGCATCGTGAAAATGAGGTCTCTATCTCATATTGGCTTTTACATGCAAGTCAACTTCTTACGACACTTGTTTTACCTAAAATGTTTTCGTGAAGCACTATTAATGTCTTATCATCTCTTGGTGCCAGAATGGTTTTTTGGAAAACCTTAGGAGTATTGGAGCACCAGTTGGTGTTTTTTTAAATGTTGGCCTTTAACGGCATTAGTGATATACGTGCTTACACTGCTTACTCTATATGAGTAACCACTATCGCCATTTGTCAGCATCTAAAGTGACAGGAAAAAACAGACGTTAGGAAAATAATGCATCATAAATATTTTTGATATTTCATATGAAAGTATGTCCAATAAATACGCGAACTGTTGCAATCAGGCTGCCATGACGCGATAAAATTAAAAAGCCTAACTGCCGAGGACTTCCGAGAGTGCTTCAAACATTGGAAAGAAGATGGAATAAGTGTTAATAAGTGTATGGCGACGAATTGAGGGCACTTTGAAAGGGATAAAAATTACATAGACTAAATTTTGCAAAATTAAGTTTTTATGGCATCAGTTCGCGTATTTATTGGTGGTATGAGAATGTATTAATAGTTTGAGAATGTTTATCTCCTTAAAATTGTTTGTTTGTTCGGAATGCAATATTCCCGCTGGACGCTAAGGTCCAATTCGCTTCTCTGGTGCAATGGAGCGATTGATATCAAACAAAATGAGCCGAAATATCATTCTTGTAGTGGTCAAAAATCTCATATCACTCTGAATTAATTTTAATTAATATTTTTAATGCCATTTTACTTGCCGATTTTCAGTGATTGGGCAGCCGTAGTCAGAGCTTAGAATATTAGATGGGCAAATGCTGTAAGCGAATCTCAATATGTTTTCAGGCTCTTCATTAACATCTACTTAATACCGATAAACCGCATGCAAAGGCCACGCATTTATACAATCCACCAGCAAAACATGGTATGCATTCATGCAAAAATCCTTGCAACCCACACACATACACACATGCAAACACACAAACAACCAACTAACATTCATATGCACCTACAAATACACCTGATACCTTTGCAATGTTTAATTTTTTTCTGACTTGTCAATGAAAAGTTTTTAATATTTATAAAGTGGCTTCGGCTTCACGCTATTATGATTTATGATTGTTCGGGGTAAAATGAGTGTTTGTATCTATCTGTACTGGAATCTATTTCCCTTATCTTATTATCTTTGTGGTCTGATATATCTAAGTAGTGTGGGGCCATTATAATTCCTTTAGGCTTTTGACAACATCGAATGGAGCAAGATGTTCACTATGCTAGAAGCGCTTCACTATGGAGAACTCTACGGCAAAGAAGAAATTGCTGGGTTGGGCAAACATTGAGGCACAATGGATTGAAAAGAATATAACAGAAGGAAAAATATAAGGGAAGATTCCACGAGGAAGACGAAGACATGTACATAGGACAAATTAAGGAAGACGTGAAACAGAAAAGGTATCAGGGATTGAGGGAATTGGCATTAAATGGAGGCGAATGGAGGGCTGCAATAAACCAATCCTAGGATTGAAATACTGATGGTGATCGTTGTCATCGTTAAACTCGTTTGTTCTGAACCTTTCCAAAAGTCCAAGTCTCGCTTGTTCTCTTCGTATCTCAAGTGACTCCCAGCCTAAATCCCCTGAGAGACCTGTCGCACGTGCGTTGTTATTATAACAATTTTTAACGGATCTAGCGGATTTTCTCTTGACTAAATGTAACTCTTTTGGCCAAACGTTCTCCCAAGGATCCCAAATACTCGCGGCATATTCCAAATATGGTCTAACTTGAGCAAAATAACACCTCTCTTTAACATTTCTCATTACATTTCCCCACCACCCGTTCAATGAAGTCGAGTTTCTTTGAAGCGCATCCGCATATTGTCCTGATATGTGCTCCCCATTAAATGCTCTTGGATAGGTATAGCTTGTCGGAGATAAAGCTAACGCCTAACAATTGCAGTGTTATAATCGTTCGAGGGTAGCTATCAAATACCCGCGACTCCTCTCCAGGGAATGCCTGCCGGTAAGAATCTGCGGACTTGCCTCTCACAAATCCAGCTCTCGTTGATACTGCAACGCGTCCCCTCAAACAATCCGAATGCAAACCCAAGTGCCTTGCTAGGAGGGATACGAGTTGGTTCACCGTATTCACCTCACTTACATCCATGCGTGATGCATCACAATGATTCACCCTGCCTTCCATCGTTTCCCTCTTTCTCGGTACTTCGCCTCTTAGTCCTCACCTGACGTCGTAACTCCAATTCGTGCACAATGGAACTCCTCCGCTCAACTTGTTCCCAACTCCATCCAGATGACTGCCGTCTTATCCGACCTCAACCCCCCCCCCCGGAGGAGAGTTAGTGGTTATTCATTGTCCCTCCAGCACGCACCACGCCCCCTCCGCGCTCTTTCGAACCCAAGGGCCACACCTCGCCTTCCGCCGAAGCTCCGCCCTCCGGACCTTCGCCTCTTCTCGCTATTTCGTTTGCTTCATCCTCTGCTTCCCCTTCCTCCTCCACATCCACGTCATCGGATGCTGACTGCGGTGGAGTCGAGAAAGTTTCAAAATTGGGAGTCGGAAAGGACCCCTCTCTCTTTCAAGCGTCTCAAGAAGTAACATAAACTTCAAAGTACTGCTTTTATTAGGCCAACAAACATTGCTGGTGATGAGATTCCATTTCAGTAAGGTCGCTTTTGCACTATACTATTAATATTATCCGATTCCTTTATTTGGAAATATCAAAAAATATAGTACAGGGTATTTGAAAATGAATAACGGGATTTTAAAACTTTGTAGTGTTCATAATATTTAACTTACGGTTATAAGTTACTCGTATGCACTGAATGAAAGAGCAAATCAAACAGTTTTTTTCTGCAATTGTTCAATGTGCGCACTATTCGTAACACGGCATACATCGAGTCGATTGGCGAGTTCTTCCCAAATCTTGATCAGTGTATAAACCGGAGTAATTGTGGCTAAAATTTCTTCAAGCCTGTTTCTTCTTAAATCGGGTAGGTCAGCTGGTAGCGGAGGCACAACCACTTATGATCCTTTATGAACTCTGATAGGTAAAACTCGCGTGGCGTGAGAGATTGGGGTAAATGTGGAGTTCATGATAAATAAGCTCGGCTCCTTGAGGCCAATCCAGGGGTCAGGTACAACATCTTTAACTAAGCGCATGCCGAGTTAATACCAGTGAGACGGTGCACCATCTTGCTGCCAAATTGACCTCTCTAGTTCAGCTTCTTCCAATTGAAGAAAGAGCCAAGTGGTCTAGCACATCAAGATAAGAAACACCAGTTGACAGTTGCTTCACAGAAAAACTCCGATATTCGTTTTGAAATACGCTGTATAATGTTGAGAACGCGTGGCCTCTGACTGCGATTGAGGGTAAAAGTTGTGGATTCAGTACTATTTCGGTGAAAATGAAAACACGAAGAATTTAAGAGAAATGCAGAGGTGGTTCTCGGGTTAGACTGCGTGAGAGACAGCTTTAGCTCAACGTTTCTCTCCCGTTGCAGGGAGCGTCTTCAGGAGCGAATTAATCTTTCGTGTTCAGTTTTAAATGTTTTTATTTCCGTACAGAATGATACATGAAGAATAGGAATACATGAATTAGAAAGGAATACAGAAATACGGAAACCCCGTTTTAGGATGAGCTCCTCTTCGGGGTGGAGAATAACAGAAATGACAGATTACAATGGAGGCGATGGCGGAAATAATCTTTCGTGCTATTCCGCCGGTATATATATAGTATACCTCAGCTCTCGTCCTTTCACTTTTTCACCGTTAGGGTCTAACGGCCGTTGGTTGGTTTTGGTAAGGGTGGGGGTGGTAGGTTGTGTGTTTTTCCTTTCTCTTTTTGGCCGTTTGTAGATATTTTTCTTCCCCCACGCAAGAGGCGTTTCCAGGTGTTTGGCAGTTGGAAGCCGTCGTCTCGGTTGAAATTCTGTGGTCGTTTCGTTATTTCAATAGACTCACGATTTAGCCTAGGGAAGTAGCATTGTTTCTTCGCTAAGACTTTCGTGTTGTCGAAGTCTCTTTTATGCCCTGGCTCCGACATGATGTGCTCCACAATGGCTGATGTTCTCCATTGTTTGTTTTTCACAGATGTTTTGTGTTCTTTAATGCGTGTTTCTATTGCACGTCCAGTCTGGCCAACGTAGCGGCGGAAGCTGTTATAGTTAAAATTGCAGTGGTTTTATTTTGAAAACGGTACTTTTTGGACCTATCGTCTGTGACTCGATTAAGACCCCAAGTGTGGCCTTGCATATCTAATTCCGGTGTTTTAGCGTCAGTGGCCTTTGCTGTAAAAACATATAACATGCTATTAGGAATATCATCCATTATTGCTAATATTTATTCAATATTACTGCGACCAACCAAACGAGTATATATTGGTATGGTAAGAGGGGAAGGGAGAGGATTGTTGGGAGACATCAAAGAAGGCAGGGAGAGTGGACGCAGGGAATTATGTGTGGTGATGGGCTGCGGAGGACTGTATTAAGCGAGGGCTGTCCAGAAAGTAACCTCCGTTATGCCATCAAAAACGCACAGGAATAGATTTGAAAAATGTATTATTTTCATCTCAAAATTACATGTATCTACTATTTTAATGCATATTTTCCAAACATATTTAAACATTTTTCATAACTTTCTAAATTAGTTTATAAATTCCTTCTCATAAAATTCTGCCACCTTAGATCGCAGCCGACCGATGACGGCACCCCTTGAAATTCCTCGACGTCGAGACGAGCACAAGACATGTTTAGTAGCCTAACTTTTCAGTCGTGTTTCCATGCAATAGAGTCGTAGAAATCTGTAGAATACACTCTAAAGGTTTTAGATATCGTAAAATGCCGATTTTCACGAACTTTTCTTCAATTTTTAGGTTCAGTTGTTTACCACAGAAGGGGGCAGCCACTTCTGTCGTCATCTTTGATATTTGTCCGTTCACTCTTAAACGAACGACAACACTGACGCACAACTCTCATTGTCACTCATCACATTTGTCACCCATACATAGCTCAAATTTCCCAATGATGAATGTCAGCAGCTTTGAAGTTTTTTTAATCAGTAAAATCCTTATCACTTAACGGACTTCACATTTGGCGATGATTTCAATTGTATTGTTCATTTTAACTCGCTAATCTATTAACAAACGACAAACGGCGCGACCTTCCAACCACTGCAGCTCGAGGCATACTGACCTTACCCAGTTCGGGTCAATACGGCGACCATTCGGCTCCCTCCACTGATTCTCACGCTACACTAAAACGTAAGTTACTTTTTGGACAGGCGTCGCATGTAAAATGAGGAATGTTGGATAAACGAGGCAGAGAGAGGCGTTTTAATGACTAATTCATGCGATGTTTTGAAACGTTAATGTTGCGCACTTAAATATGGTCGCAATATCCCTGCAATGCATTTCAAAGCGCCACCTTAACCAGTTGATCGCCACCGGCACTTTCAGTCGGGATTGTGAGTCCTTGACTCTTCGGCACCGTGCCACATCGACGCTGCGCTCCGTCCTCCCTACCCCGACGGCCCTCGCCCCTCGTCCGCCACCACTCTGCCCGCCCGTTCCACCTCTCATCCCCTACTATCCAACACATCTCTTATATCTCTTTCCTACTTTAAACTTACGAGGTTAGTATGAACAGTATCGGTAAGAATTGTTTCCTGATGTGCATTGCGTGTAGTGCTGAGTTCACCCCATCGGTTAAGTGTACGAATGGTCGCAGATCGTATATTGGCATTCATAGGACGAGACAGTGCACACCATTATCATTACTGAAAATTTGGAGATGCGAAAGATCAGCGCTAAACTCGCCTTCCCGAAGGTATTTAGACGGACGACCAAAAGAGCAGAGTCGAGTTTATGTTTGCGAAGACCTTCTGCAACGACATCGCGACGATTCCCCAGCTCCCTTACAGTCGCGACTTGACAACAGCGCACTATTTTCTGCTTCCAAAATTGAAATCCACCATCCATCAAAGGACACCACCACCATGGGACCACACACACCAAATGTGTGTCGACGTGCAAGGGATGTACTTCGGAGAAGTTTGAGGCATTGTAGCGACATTTGAAATACGTAAATCTATATTCCTGTATCTCATCCCGATACTTTTTATACAAACCATGTATTGCTGACCCCCTCCACCCATATCCCTATCCCTGACCCCATTATTCTAACCATTCCTTCCTATCTCTGACCTCCCCACCCTATTCCTGGCCCGCCAACTCCTACACACCCATTTCCGTCACACTCAACCCTATCCCCTCCTTTGCCCAAATCTCTTCCTGACCCCCAACCCTATCCCTCACCCCATCCCCACCCTTCCCCTCCCCCCGCGGCGACCTCTCACCCTGGCGAACGGACTCCCCACTCCCTTCCCCTCCCTCGTCCCCCTCCCTATTGACCTCACCCCCTCCCCAACGTGACGTAGCCCTTGCGTCACTCCGGGTACGTCTCCGTGTGGAGGGAGGGGGTTCGAGCACATTCCATGCATCCATCCGCGAGAGTAGGCCTCCGCCGCTGCCCTAATGACCCCTCTCAGGCCGCCGCGGGGACGGGGGACGCGGTCAACGGCTGTTCGAGAGTCCCCTCGCCCTCCGTGGAGGCGTGTGCTCCCGCATTGGGGAGGACGGCGCCACTAAGAGCGCCGACGCCACCGAGAAATAATGAGTGCACAGCAGATAATACTTGAATGAATATTAATATGGTCGCATGCGGGCGACAGGAAGCACAATGCTGTAATGGTGCGCCACGGTGCTCAGTCGCCTGGGTAGCACAAGATGGTGATCGGGAAGACAGATCGGTTCGATATGTCTTACACCTTGATGGATTAGGTGCGCGACCTCGGTCTAGTGGTCATCTCTGGCGCTCGGACGGATGTTTCTTTAGGTGGAAATGGGGGAAGATTAACTTGCCCCCCCCCCCCTGATGATGTTGCCCTGCGACGAAACTATGGTCGTGCAAAGTAAAAATTCTAGTGGGATCTGCAAAGTTAGTCTTCCCTCATTAATGCCGAGTAACGTATGAAAGACCTTCGACAAGTAACGCAGTAGGGGGTGTCTTTATGTCGAGGGCGTTTATCGATTAATTCTGATATTGCTTTACTTTAGGATAGAATGGGGTAGAGTTCATTTATTTTTGCGGCTATCTATTGAATGCCTGGTCAGGATGTGATATTAGGGTTAAGGTTGATATTAAACGATCTCCTTGGGGCGTGGAGAGAATTTTGTGGATGATGTCAGTAAATGCGTTTCCTGAGTAGCTTGTTGGGGAAAGTGTGCTTTAATAAGCATAAGTATCCGTTCAGTTTTCGTTTTGCGCTGAACGCGTGGTGATCACGGGTGGAGTGCAAGTGTGGGTATGAATGGAGTGGTTTTTGAAAGCGCAGGGTGTCGGTTGTAAATGAAATGAACGCAGTTAGAGTCTCTTCGAGGCGTTGGTTTGAACTGATAGTGCGATACTCGTTATTGGTCATATCTTTGAGTTGGTGCGTGGCAATTTTTATGTGAAATTGATTAGGTTGTGAATGGCAGCGGAGGTGAAACGAATGGAGGAAAAGGAGTTCAGTGTAGATCGCTTTTAGCGCAGCGTTGTGCGACGTTTATGATGAGAAAGGGGCGTCAATGTTCGCTTTTTTGAAAATCGAAATATTTACGGAGCACCTGAATGGGAATGATTGAAGCACAGCGTGTTGCCGTTGCCTGATGATCCGACTCCATATTTGGAAGTTATTAGAGAGTAATGCCTGTCCAACGCTAGCATTTAAACGCTAATTTCAAGGAGTGTTTTTTTCCAAAATAAACAGAACAACACACTGATTTACGAGGGACTAGGGAATTAAGAGACAAGGACAGACAGGCAAAGGACGAGTTAAATTTGAGTGATAAAAAAATGCTGATTACAAACCCAAATAGAGATTTTCCAGACTCCTATTCCCAAATCAAATTATTTGAAATAATCGTGAAGTACCAAAGGTCGCTATGGATATTGATATGTTGAAGCTTTTTGAGCATGTTTTGTTGTGTGAATCAACGTTTCGTTCTTCCTGATGAGGCTATCGTCAGTAGCTGACTAAAGAGTTCGTTCGCTTTGTCGACCTTAAGGCATTTCGATAAATATAATTATCACACTTGTGACCTGCTTGATTCCACCTTCCCCACCTCTCCTCTGTCGTCTTTTATACTATATGTTCCTATCACTTTCCCTTATATCTATTTCGTGTTTGAATGTGTGTTTGTAAACATACACATATATATATATATATATATATATATATATGTATGTATATGTATATATATATGTATATATATATGTCTAGTGGGTAGAGCGTTGGACTATTGACCGGGGGGTCCCGGGTTCGATTCCCGGGCAAGGCACTTTGGGCACCTGCAGCTCCACCCAAGGTAGTTGATTTTTCGGGTACCAGATCTTTCTGGGAAACCATAACCGGCACAGGGAAAGGAACTGGCCCCCTACCCTGATGTGTGAATATTCACACGTCGTCGGGCTTGGTACATGGGTGAGCTCTACCATCACCTACTAAACCGACCTTCGGGTTGATTACTGTTACGTAAGAATTTTAAGGAATTGTAGCGATATCTGCAATAAGTATATTGTCCTGAATTTTTTTCCGTTACTTTTTATACAATCTTGGTATGAGGGTAGGCTGAAAACTAACGCACACATGCTTCTAGACCACGTGCAAAATAAACAATGGATGAATGTAGCGAGATCAAACCTGCGCATGCGTGTTGAGGGGGAATGTTACTTCCACATGCCACCAGGAGTGCTCCTGAAGATCATTTTGTTTGTGGTCTACGAGCATGTGTGCATTAGTTTTCAGCCTGCCCTCTTTTTATCTGAGTGGAATGTTTCTGACTGGGGTGGGCAGAGAGGGAGGGAGGGCACGCGCCGGGATGGGACGGGTGTCTCCGTCCCATCCCGGCGGAGGGCGTTGGGAGCGAGGCACGCCTCCGGGAGACCTGGCTCCAACGGCTAACTCCCAACTCTCCCCTCCATTGATTACCTATTTATTTGGCGTACATTAGAAGTTCACCGGTACGCAGAAAGAGTTTCCAATAGATGTTATAGTCATTCAAATTTTTTCTAAAAATGACGAAATATTCACTTTTCCTAATTTCCCTAATTTACGGCGCTGCTAAGCGCGATATTTTTGCCTGAGGGGAGTTATTATCAAGGTTGTTCAAACAATATTCCATCATTCGTCTGTTCCCGATTGGGATGTTTGATTACTTAAAGAATGGTGTGAATGTTTAGAGACGTGGTAGTCCAGTGGGTAGAGCGCTGTGCTTCTGACCGGAGGACCCGGGATCCATTCCGGTTGGCGCCTCAGGGCAGCCTTATCGCCACCCGAATTGTGTAATTTTTCCAAAATCAGCCTTTCCTGAGAAATCAGCAAAACGGAACTGGCCTCTCATAAATCACAGTCAATTTGTGAATTTCACACGCTGTTGAGCTTAGTTTAATTGAGTTCCACCCTCAACAATCAAACCAAAATTCGGATTTATGACTTTGGTTAAGTTACGAAAAGGCATTCAATTGCGCTAATGAGTTTCAGCTTCTCTCCTTACGCACTGAAGGAAACGTGTATTTTTTCCAGATTCCTTATCAAACACCCTGTTAGTCTTCTTTTAGCTCTCCTTAAAGTTTAAATGTTTAATTTCCGTTCATTCCCATTTCATTTGCCTTAGACGGGATGAACGTACTTTTCATAGTGTCACCAATTCACTCACGAATCCGAAAATGGGCACAGAATCACACCAAGAGTATCCGCGTAATGAAATTAATGAATTAAAATGCAAAAAACATTTAAGGCTTTTGTCGCTAGTTTCTCATCATTATTAATAGCATTACTATTAACAAATTACACAGTTTCAGGCGTAGCATGGTGAAAATCCTTCATGATGAAAGAAGACGCTTTGCTTTTCCACATTGGGTATTTTTATTTCGACCCAGGTTTCGTAACAGCAGAACATCTTCAGCTGAACCGAAGACCTGAAAAGAACCTAGCGACACCTATTTCGTAATAAAAAAATTTATGTTGAAACGCAAAATTCGACATTAATATTACTGACTGTATATTGAGAAGTGATCAAGGATCAAATCAATACTCAAGGACTCATGTACATTTGTACATGTGTACAAAATTCGGGAAATAGATGCCAGGACTAGCAGACTCAAGGACTCCTTCTTCCCACGGACAATACGGGATAAAAACTGTAGGGTCACACTCGGAGATAACAAAAATGCCACTTGCCACCCTCGGCGTCTAGGTAACAATTAGTTAAACTCAATTGCATGCACTTTCACTAACCTCATGTGTGTTGTGTCAAAACCCTTCCCGCATGCTTTTAAGTAATGTATTGCTGTTTAAAGTATTGTTTTCTCTTCTTTTGATACCCTAAATTTCCACTTCCATCCCTTGTCCCTCTCCGTGGGTGTGCTCTCCTCCCACCTGCAGCGTTGGGCCACATTCCTCGTCTTGAGTAGGAGAGATTTTTATGCGGAACGTTCTTGTGGTGGTGGTAATTCGCCTGGCTACTTGCTAGAAACTAGCTTGCACGTTCGTGATTAATTTCTTGCTGCATCCTGGGGTAAAATTGTTTGTTGTAGTTAAGCCTATGTACTTGCATGCTTGTGGAGTGAAGGGAGGTGGATGTGTGGTTGCATGCGCGTCGAATGATGGGATGTTACGATGAATGTGTGCACTGCTGTGGATTGGGGTTTGCATGTGTGTGTTGGTTTTGAATGCGGTATTTCTTTTTTCCTTTTTTGGGTGGTGACCTAACACCCCCCGCCACACGCCCTTGCGGCGGCTTGCGGGGTATTATGTAGATGTAGAAGTGATAGAGTCATTTATTGACTTACCTGTTTGAAACCGGTAACAGTTGTATTCTAAAAATTTCGTCAAAACTATCCTCTAATCATCATTTTATAACGACGCATTTCATTCGTTTTCCAAGACGATATCGCAGGGAGGCACTTGAAAATTTTTAAAAATCATTTAACCCTTATATTAGACGCATTGTCGGTAGAAGTGACTCCAAGGTCAAGGAACGTTGTTATCACGCTCTTGTAAGGCCCCATGTAGAATATGCATGTAGCGTATGGGATCCGTGTGAAAAAGGCTTAATTCGGGAAATTGAGGAGGTCCAACGCCGGGCAGCTCGTTTCGTGGAAAACTGTTACGATAAAACGAAAAGCGTCACTGAAATGCTTATGGAGTTGGGATGGGAATCATTGGAAGAAAGACGACTCAATGCTAGGTTAAACTTACTAAATAAATTCGGATCCGCATGTTTCAGCACCGAGGTCTCGAGAATTATTCGCGCTCTAACATACATTGGTCGCTTGGATCATGTGTACAAAATTCGGGAAATAGATGCCAGGACTAGCAGACTCAAGGACTCCTTCTTCCCACGGACAATACGGGATAACAACTGTAGGGTCACACTCGGAGATAACAAAAATGCCACTTGCCACCCTCGGCGTCTAGGTAACAATTAGTTAAACTCAATTGCATGCACTTTCACTAACCTCCTGTGTGTTGTGTCAAAACCCTTCCCGCAAGCCCGCATTGGAATGCCATTAAGTAATGTATTGCTGTTTACAGTACTGTTTTCTCTGCTTTTGGTACCCTAAATTTCCCCTTCCATCCCTTGTCCCTCTCCGCGGGTGTGCCCTCCTCCCACCTGCAGCGTTGGGCCAGATTCCTCATCTTGGGTGGGATAGAGTTTTGTGTGGAACGTTCTTGTGGTGGTGGTGTTTCGCCTGGCTACTTGCTATAAACTAGCTTGCACGTTCGTGATAAATTTCTTGCTGCATCCTAGGGTACATCTACATCTACATCTACATAATACCCCGCAAGCCGCCGCAAGGGCGTGTGGCGGGGGGTGTTAGGCCACCACCCAAAAAAAGGAAAAAAGAAAAAGGAAAAAAGAAACACCGCAATCAAAACCAACACACACATGCAAACCCCAATCCACAACAGTGCACACATTCATTGCAACACCCCATCATTCGACGCGCATGCAACCACACATCTACCTATCCTCACTCCAAAAGCATGCAAGTACATACGCTTACCTACAACAAATAATTCCACCCTAGGATGCAGCAAGAAACCTATCACGAACGTGCCAGCTAGTTTATAGCAAGTAGCCAGGCGAAACACCACCACCACAAGAGCGTTCCACACAAAACTCTCTCCCACCCAAGGTGAGGAATCTGGCCCAACGCTGCAGGTGGGAGGAGGGCACACCCGCGGAGAGGGACAAGGGATGGAAGGGTGGAGCATGAAGTTCGTAAAGACGCTCGGGCATGCGGGAAGGGTTCTGACACAACACACAGGAGGCTAGTGAAAGTGCATGCAATTGAGTTCAACTAATTGTTACCTAGACGCGGAGGGTGGCAAGTGGCATTTTTTGTTATCTCCGAGTGTAACCCTAGAGTTGTTATCCCGTATTGTCCGTGGGAAGAAGGAGTCCTTGAGTCTGCTAGTCCTGGCATCTATTTCCCGAATTTTGTACACATGATCGAAGCGACCTATATATGTTGGAGAGCGAATAATTTTCGAGACCTCGGTGCTGAAACATGCGGATCCGAATTTATTTAGTAAGTTTAACCTAGCATTGAGTCGTCTTTCTTCCAATGATTCCCATCCCAACTCCATAAGCATTTCAGTGACGCTTTTCGTTTTATCGTAACAGTTTTCCACGAAACGAGCTGCCCGGCGTTGGACCTTCTCAATTTCCCGAATGAGGCCTTTTTCACACGGATCCCATACGCTACCTGCATATTCTAAATGGCGCCTTACAAGAGCGTGATAACAACGTTCCTTGACCTTGGAGTCACTTCTACCGACAATGCGTCTAATAAATCCTAATTTTTTATATGCTTGCCCGCAGACTTTACGTATATGGGTCCCCCAAGTAAAGTCTTTGGTGAATGTAACGCCTAGGTATTTCACCGAATCAACTACTTCAAGGTCAACTCCAGCTAATTTGTAAACTAATCCCGTGGATCTTTTAAAGAAATTTACCACCGAACATTTATTAAGATTTAAAGGCAATCCCCATTTTGAACACCATTCATTAATGCTATTTAAATCACGTGCTAGAATTAAACGATCGTCATCCCCAGATATCTCCCGATAAATCACTGTGTCATCCGCGAACATCCTTATCTTACTTTTCACTTTGCGGTTCAGATCGTTAACAAAAATCAAGAATAGTAACGGTCCGATAACACTTCCCTGAGGAACCCCCGAGGTGACTCTTACGCTGGTAGAACTAGCGCCGTCAAGGACTACCCTCTGTTCCCGGTC
>CM073771.1:119413825-119533825 GCA_037158775.1 Hetaerina titia
CGTCCACTATTATTTTTGTCATGGGTTCAGTATATATTGTTTCTTGGAGATACGTGGTGGCTACATCGTTCGTGAAGACGCTCTGGAAGAATTCGTTTAGAATGTTGGCTTTAGCCTCACTGTCAGTATGAATGATATTGTTGCAGTCCCTTAAGCAAGCCACGGTTTGTTGACCCCCATTTATTTCCCTAACATATGACCAGAAAGCTTTGGGGTCAGTGTTCAAATACTCGCAGAGTACTTTACGTTTGAAATCTTGCAAAGCGCTACGTAATTGTGTTTTAGTTTCAACTTTAGAGGATCTATACTTGTCCAACAGTTGTTTATTGTCCAAGGGTGATGAGTTCAGACCTGCTTTCTTTACCCTAGAGTGTAACATTCTTTGCTTTCGAAGGGCTTTTTTAACGCCTTTGTTGTACCACCTTGGGTCGCGATTTGCTTTAACGTATTTTACAGGGATGAAATCTGTTATTCCTTTTTGCATAATTTGGACAAACTTTGTCCAAGTTTCTTCCACGGTGGCAAGACTTAAGCGCGTTTTGAAATCGTGTAGTGAAGAGTTTAAATGGCTGGCAAAAGTTTCAAAATCTGCTCTGTGATAATTATAAATTTTTCTTTTTGGCTTGACATTCTTTTTTATTTCTACGCTCAAGTTGATAATAACAGATTTATGGTCACTTATACCCTCGTCGGTTGATACACTATTAATGCGTTCCGGTGTGTTCGTAAGAAATAAGTCCAATATGTTCTTTCCACGGGTGGGAGTGCGTACTGCTTGATGAAGCGAGTTTCTTTGAACCAATTTTAGTAAGGAATTGCAAGATTCGCGATCATTTATTCTATCCCAGTCTATTGCTATCCCAGTCGATACCAGGGAGGTTGAAGTCACCACCAATTATATTGTTGCATTTATTATTTTTGCGTGTAAATCTATTTATTTGTTCATTGAGGGTATTAAGTGTTTGAAAATCTGAGTCTGGGGGTCTGTAGAAAGAGCATAAATTAATGTTGGGGTGATTGGATCGCAGTATGGTGCACCAAACACTTTCTATGTTATTATTTTCAAATGCAAGTTGTCTGCTTTCAAGATTACTTTTCACAGCCACGAAAACTCCTCCTCCGGGTCTTGTACCTCTATCATGTAAACTGTAAAGTTTATTGGGAAAATTTCTTGGTCATTGATGTCATTACACAGCCAACTCTCTGTGCCTAATATTATATCAGCCGAATGACATTGGATTATGTGCTCGAGATCCGCTATTTTATTTTTGAGGCTTCTGCAATTTAATACAAGTATATTTAGATTGTTTTTCTCTTGAATCACGCCCTTGTTTGTGTCTGACCGTAATTTACGACACATTTGTGGAGAAGTGCATGTCAAATGTCTTTCTACGTCAATGCCAGGGTTGTCGGTTACTTTTACATATCGGTTGTATGTTGCATTAAAACAAGTTTGTGTTTGTTCTGTTATTTTTGGGATCTGTGAGGCGTAACCTGATCTCAAGTGACAAAAAGCGCTGGATTCTACTTTATTTATCCCAATATATGACCTGTGCTCTTGCCTTCCAACTATGCTAAACCCTAGAAACGTGTTCGTGTAACCTACGCGCTACACACTGTGATGCCACGGGTAAAATTATTTGTTGTAGTTAAGCGTATGTACTTGCATGCTTGTGGAGTGAAGGGAGGTAGATGTGTGGTTGCATGCGCGTCGAATGATGGGATGTTACAATGAATGTGTGCACTGCTGTGGATTGGGGTTTGCATGTGTGTGTTGGTTTTGAATGCGGTATTTCTTTTTTCCTTTTTTGGGTGGTGACCTAACACCCCCCGCCACACGCCCTTGCGGCGGCTTCGTGATGGACCCAGGAACTTCACACCTGCTGTGCAACTAAGCACCACTGAACACCATATACCCTTGATTCCCGTGTTAATATTACAACTTAATTATTTAGCACCTCATATCTGCCACCTCATTTCATTCCATTTAAAATCCTCAATCTTTTCCTTCGATCCCTCTTAGCTTACCCAACCTTTTTTCCTCTTCATCTGTCTCCATAATTCCATTGCGTCTAAGTGTCTCCTACATCCAATTTTCTCACCCCTTCCGTTTTCTCTCAAGAATTCTCTCCGTCGACCTGCCATGCATAGGAGCGCGTCTTTGCTCGTTTTCCTTTCTATCCATTTTAATTTTTTTCCATTCTCCTCCATCTTCTTTTTTTCCGAATCAATCAATCTTCATTTACCCTTCTGTTTTAGAGCCATGTAAAACTGTCTCCAACGGGAAAGTTTCCGCTAGTCTTTTTGCTTTACTTCCTCACTTCCGACGCCCGTCATCAATTGCTACCTCCCCTTAAATGATTCTCTGCCTAACGTAATTTTTTGGAATTTTGCTCACCTTCTAAAACACGCCCTCATTACGTGAACAGTTCTGAGTGCAGGGAGTGCGCTCCAATTTATTATGTCCTCCAACATTTCAACACATTTCTTCATAACCGCACGACTTTCGTTTCGATTTCCTCTCATTACGTATGCATCGAACTGGTTTTCGATTCGCTAAGAAATTATTGCATTCCTTTTCCTGGCTGGCTAAGAAAAGCGTTCCGGGAACGTTTTCACGTTTTGTTGCTGGTGCGATGGTGTAATTTTTTTGCACATTTTTCAGCAGAGAGACATCCATGACTGCGAGACAATCTGCACGCCATGGTCGCGCACCGACTGAAATGCAAGTCTCATGATTTTCTAGGGTTTCACATCTCTTTTGGATAGGTAGTGGGTGCAGGTGCTTCGTCCCCTCCCCCGCTGTCCTGTTAGTGTGTGCCCACTCCGCTCTCGGCCACACTGAAGGAAAGCCAGGGTTGACGGGTTCACCAGGGGATGCGTTCCATTGCTTATTCAACGCAATGCCGCGAGGGAAGCGGGGTAGTCTAGGAGTGTTAACAACCCCAGGGCCCTGCTTTGATTGGAACAACGCTGTTTACAGCCTCGGCTCACCCAATCAGTTTTATTTTTCGGGTCTTCCATATCTTTGTGAGAAACCGTAGGTCCATGCATCAAATGAGGAACTGCGTCCGCTTAATTGGCTTTCTATTATAATTTTTTAATGTCGCAAGTCGTATCGGTTGCTTGATACTATCCGAGTTCCCTCGACCATCCAATCAACCTTTGTTTGCAGTGCTTAGCACACTCAAAAGAAAGCTGTGTTTTGGCGTTTATGCTTCGCATTTTTTCACAAAAAAATAACAGCAAGAGCAAACACCAAAGCGTTGGCGACGAAGGGAAGCACACCTTCTAAGCGGGCAATTATCCGTGGACCCCTACACCGGCAGACGAGGGGCTTTGGGTCTTGACCACCAGGGATGGATGGTTAATGTACTTGCAATCAAATGTTTTCCAATGAGAAGCACATGATTACGAGGTGCTCTATATGAAGGGTACTACGAGTGAAAGAGGAAATTATTTGAACGGAAATGCTGGGGTCGCCTTGCTTTCATTTACATCATGTACGAGGGCTGTCCAGAAATTAACCTCCTATTTCGTTTAGAAGCGTGAGAGGTAGTGAAGAGAGCCGAAAGGCCTCTTTATTGACGCCCACGTCATGTCAGATTACGCCTCCAGCTGCAGTGTTTGAAAGGATGCACCATATGTTGTTTGTTTATACAACAGCGAGTAAAAATGAACAATGCAATTGAAATTCCAGCCGAATGTGAAGTTCGTTCAGTGTTAAGGTTTCTACTGATAAAAAACTTCAAAGCTGCTGATATTAATCCTTGGGAAATTTGTGCTCCATGATGACATAAGTGGCCGCCCCCCATTTATGGTGAACAATTGAACTGCACCTAAAAATTGAAGAAAAAGTTCGCAAAACTCGCATTTAACGATATCTGAAATTTTTAGAAAATATTTCACAGATTTCCACGGCTCTGTTGTACGGAAAAACGGTTGAAAATTTAGGATACTGAACATGTTTTGTGCTCGTATCGACGAGGAACTTCTAGAGATGTCGTCATCGTTTGTCTCCGATCTCCGGTGGCAGGATTTTATGCAGGACGGATGCATGCAGGCAGGACGGAATTCGTAAACTCGTTCAGAGATACGACGAATGTTTTAATCTGTTGGGTGAATATGTATAGAAATGTGATGACGTAGACACGTTGTTTTGAGGTGAAAATAAAAAAATACCTGTATCTATTCCAGTGCATTTTTTTATAGCATTACGGAGGCTACTTTCTGGACCGCCGGCTTACTAATGTTAAAAGTGAACATGATTTCACAGTGGCAGTAGTTCTACCGAATAGAGAAATTGACTAAATAAAATCTTTAGCGACGACGTATTAAATGCGATGAAGGTGCCCCCTGGTCATAGTTCACTCTTGTGTGTAGGTTTACGAAGGTCATGTCCGCAAGCGGTATTTTCTGATAAATCACTAATGTACGATTTGAAATTACCCTTTTAAAGGAGTAGTTGAACGTAGCAACGTTAAACATAGAAAAGGAACATGACGTAGAAGAAGATAGCTTAGGTCAAGACATACTCGACTATGAAATAGAAAGGGCATTAAAGGAGATGGAAGCAAATAAGGCTGTGGGGGTGGACAACATCCCTATGGAACTGTTGAAATGTTTAGGATAATGTGGGAAGGAGAGACTATATGGACTGATTCGTAGTATATATGAGGAAGGAATCTGGCCGGAAGATTTTGTGAGATCAGAAGGTGGGAAGAAGGCCATATATGGACTGATTCGTAGTATCTATGAGGAAGGAATCTGGCCGGAAGATTTTGTGAGATCGGTGTTAGTTCCTATTCCAAAAAAGGCTTCGTCGTGTGAGGATTACAGAACAATAAGTTTGATATCCCACGCAGCTAAAGTTATTCTCAGGATCATCAACAAAATGATAGAGAGTAAGGCAAATGATTACTTAGGGGATGATCAGTTTGGGTTCAGGAAAGGAAGAGGTACGCGTGATGCCATTGCAGTAATGAGATCACTAGTCGAGAGGAATATAGAATACAATCAGGACGTTTTTGCCTGTTTTGTAGATTTCGAAAAAGCGTTTGATAGAATGAATTGGGAAAAATTAATGCGTGTATTGCAGAAAATAGGAATGGATTGGAGGGACAGGAGACTGATCCGCAACCTGTACATGTCTCAGACTGCTCGGGTGCGAGTGAGGAACGGAGAGTCCGGATGGGCAGTGTTAGGAAGAGGTGTAAGGCAGGGTTGCCCATTGTCCCCGGTACTGTTCAACGTATATGTAGAGGAAATGATTGAAGAGGCATGGGAAGAACTGGAGGTAGGAATGAAAGTCGGAGGGGAATTCGTAAAATCGGTTAGGTTTGCTGATGACCAAGCATTAGTTGCTCAGTCAGCCAAGGGGTTGCAAGCATTGTTGAGTGAATTGGAGGTTCAGTGCGATAAATATGGGATGAGAATCAATATTAATAAAACAAAGGTTATTCGATTTTCCAGAAAGAAAAAGGTTAAGCTAAATATTAAAATAGGCGGGGAAAAAATAGAGCAGGTAGAACAGTTTACATATCTCGGAAGTGTTTTGGACCAATACGGGCAAAGTGGTAGGGACGTAAGGAGAAGAATTGCGCTAGGCAAGGAGGCTTTCTCAAGGAGGAGGGAGTTGATGACGGGTACGTTCAGTAGGGTTGAGTACGGCCGGAAACGTGGTCACTGAAATCTGTCATTGAATCCAAAAACCTACCTTAACCGGTAGATTACCTAATATTTTTAAGTTGAACGTAGTGTCAACCCAGGACAATGGTGACTGTATAAGTTAAGGTTTATGGTTGGAGGATGGTGCCATATCCCTGCTGATTGAGTGGGGGGAGGGGGTGGTCAGGAGTAATCACATGCATTGTTTTTTATTTATTATTATTAAGCTTTTTTCAGCCATTATTCGCAAAGAGATTATGCTTAACAGGGAGTTGTTCTTGATAAGCCAAGGTCCCATGGTGAAAAAGCGCGCTAGTGAAATTCTTAAGAATTATTTTAGTATTTATCGACCAGTTAAAAGAGTTTTGAAGTGTTTTCTCATTTCACCTTTTTTGTTCGGATACTATTGATATGAAAAAGGGGCAAGGTTTTTTTCCGGTGGTGGACGTTTTATGTGAAAACATGTAATCGAGATGATCAGTAATAATAGTGAAGAATGCTTTTGTCAAAAGTCGATGCGCTTTTCTTTTAAGCTGCCCGTTCGAAAGAGGAGTGGAAATAATGATATGGCCGATTATTTGTTGAGATGAGGGAGGAGAGGCATTCGTCCTCCTGCAGGATCCTCCCGAAGCAGGGTTAAGTAAAACGAAACGCTATTCGTAATTTATGGACGCCCCCAAATCATTAGGCATGTGTGGCTTTATCTTCAATGTGGGAATTCATGGCAGGTTATCGCACTGTTGAGCCCACTAGGACGGAAGCGTATGAGATAAATGCTAACTAATCCATGGCCTCTTAGGAGAATTGCTTTAATATTTACGTTGTTTCTGAATTATTTTGTGACCTATCATTCCTGAAATTATAGAAATTAAATGGGAAAGAAAAGATAAAATATTAAATTGCGGTCCTTCGGGGTCTCAGTTAACATATGATTTTGCCTCTTTTTAGTTCAGACAGCGCCGTTCAACTCGCCCCTCTTGTGAAACAGCTAAGCGAAATTTCAGAAAATAGTTAAATCCGCTCTTTTTCTTGACCGGAAAAAATAATGTAAATTCCTCAAAAGTACCCTTGCAGTTTGTGGAACGATCCCTTAGTTCATTTGTTAAAAATCGATGAGCGGTGGAAATATTTTTTTATCTATTAATCTTCAGGTGCTTAATATTTTCTGACAAGGAATCTTCATGGAGGAGGAAGGAGTATTTCAACCTTTTGAACTCGCCGTATTCTATTAATGGATACCGAAATGTTTCCGCAATTTACCATCTGCTGACAATACCTGTAGGTCATTAGTCTTTAAATATTTATTTTAATAATTCCAAAAAATGTATTAGATTTCTTCTGTTCATAACTGAACTTACATTAAATATCTTCCAATGTACCGTATGTCGCGGTGGTCTAGTGGGTAGTGCGTTGGACTACTGACCGGAGGGCCATGGATTCGATTCCCGGGCAAGTCTCCCTGGGCACCTGCAGCTCCACCCAAGCTATGTGATTTTTCGGGTACTACATCTTCCTGGGAAACCATAACCGGTACAGGGAAAGAAACCGGCCCCCCTTATTACCCTGCTAATTTGCCAATTTCACACGCCGACGGGCTTAGTACCAGGTGAACTCAACGAGTATTGTCGCCTACCAAACCGACTTTAAGGTTGATTACTGTGTTTATGATTTTATACCATCATTAATTTTATCTTGTGTGAGATTCCATACAGGTCAACAATTTCTCTCTGAAAATATCCTCAGTGATTGACGGAAGAAAAGAAATGTTTCATGGTGTTCTATGAGATCAATTCGGGATTGGTTGGGCAGATCTAAAATCTGTACTTCAATCGATGATGTTCCGGCCCATCAGAGCATTGGGCGATTCAAGCGAGGGGAAGGGAAGGATCGCCCACTGGCTTTTGTATTGCCTCTGTTGTTGTCGACTACAATTTTTCTGTTTTTTTGTAGCTATTTTTATAATATTCATAGGTCTTTCCACAGAAACGGGCAAAACTATTGATATTTTTCCATTTCAGTCACTCATATATGTATAAATAATTGTTTTTATTTCTACGAATTCAGCTGTCGAATTGTTTTCTGGATGGGTGAGAACTTTCAAATATTTTCCATCCATTTATGAATCACTTTTATTCTGTTTTCCCGTTTATTTTATTTTTAATTTTGTAATAATTAAGTATTTCCGCCAGATTCAACAAAAATCGTTGGCATTTCAAGCTGTCCACCCCTTTTCAAATATCTAGCAGATTGAATCCGAGGGATACCTCCTGAATGGAGCCAACACTTCGCTCGATGTGGCCAATATATGCCGCACCCTCCCTCTCAATGTTTCTATGACAAATGTTCTCCCAAACATTACCTGGTCTCGAGCGCGGTCTGATTTTTTTTTTACCAACAGCCTTAATGTCATATTTCGCCCCTGACGAAACCAGGCTGAATAACAAAAGAGGACCGCGAAAGGAATCGCGAGGTCTCATTTGCGTACTCTTTGACATTTTCTCTCCCTGATGAATATGGCAGGGCTGTCATTTTGAAGTGATTTTCATCGATTGCTCTCTTTCCACGTTCATTGCTAACACTTATCTTTGCCGCCAGACATGGTTTGCGTAAAAGTTTCGGGAAAATAGATTAATTTCCTATATCATTTTCCTATATCTTCAAAACCCTTATACCCCAATATCAACGACAAGCTTTGCCCCTGCGGCTTTTCCACGACTCGAAGGTTCCCTGGTAGGTGGAAGGTCCTTAAGGGTGCAAGCTTCTTTTATGGCACCTAGGGTCATATGGTGGTGGTGTCCTTTGAGGGATGGAGGGTTTCACCATTAGAGAAATAAGAAATATTTGACTGATTCCATTTCCGGACTCTAAGGGGGTTGGGGAATCGTCGCGAAGCCGTCGCAGGTCTTCGCAAGCAGACACTCTCGACTCTTCTCTTTTGGTCATCCGTCCTAAGACCTTCGGGAGGACAAGTTTAGCGCAGATCTTTCGAATCGCCAATTTTTCAGTGGTAATGGTGTGTGCACTGCCATTATCTTATCGATGCCAATACGACCTGCGATCACGTGCACACTTAACCGGCGACGGTCTGAATTCAGCACTTCAATCACACGTCGGGGAAAAATTATTTTACCGATACCATTTGTGCAAACCTTTTATAATATGAGTACCTGATGATTGATTTGCTGCAGGCTCCCACTCGCGTATCATCTTCATGTTTCTTCGCGTCTTTCCTCAGCCACCTACTGTCCCATGCATTTAGAGGGGCGTTAGTTTTTTTTTAGCGATTAGTTCATTTGGCAAAGTCTTGGTCTGTTGACCGGACGATCCCGAGTTCGGATCCTGGTGACGCCTCTGAATAAACCCTCGGGTTCACCCTAGCGGAGTGAGTTTTATTACCACTGCGAGAGGGAAAGTTTATAATTGTTAAATTTATAATTTTCCAGTAAACTGACTCACAACGTCAATTTAATGTGTTATTTGAAACATTTTTGTTGGTTATTCAAACCAGGAATATATGGATGTGTTAAGTCAATGACCGGGAAGTTTCCTCAATAGATTTCTTCGGTGGGAGATGTATGACGTTCGCGAGGACCATTTAGGTCTCTAATTTCCCGTCTGGGGTTGGAGTTTTTCCAATAGGCGGGGAAATATAATATATATATATATATATATATTTAGGGAATCTACCGGTTAAGGTAGGTTTTTGGATGGACACAACTATCAAATAAACATTTTGTAATTTCAAACAAAACCCAATCCAGCAACCTAATCTATATCAGGTCCCTCTTCATCTCTGTGTACTTCTTTCCTCCCTTCATCCCATCCAACATCCCTATCCTGTTCCTACCCTTACCTCGCTTGCCCAACATTCTCCCCTCTATTACCCTCTTCAACATTCCACTACCGCTCAATACGCCTTTCATCCATTTTTCCTGCCTCCATAGGATTTCTCTCAACAAACCTCTCTCCTCACCCAACATCCCTAGTACCTCCTCATTTGTTTTCCTTTCGGTCCATTTCACCTTCTCCATTCTTCTCCACACCCACATTTCAAAAGCCTCCAATCTACGTCTATCCTCCTGCTTCAGTGACCACGTTTCCGCGCCGTACATAGCTACGCTCCATATCAGAGTTTTTACGAGTCTTGTCTTAACATCCCTACCCTCTACTTTGTTTCCCTCAAAATAAACGTAAGTAAAACGTGAAAGTAGAAGAACCAGACTGTTCCCAGACAAACACAGCAGAGTACCTAGTACTGAGTGTAGGGAAGTTTAGACACCAAGATGGTGGCTCTACCCGCCGCGCCGAGCAAGGTCGAAACATATGTTACTTTCCTGACAGCCCTCGTATCAATAACGATATGGAAGTATTCGGGATGACATCTTGGTCCACTTTTACTCTGGGAAAATGGACTAA
Organism: Hetaerina titia; assembly: GCA_037158775.1. Lineage (NCBI taxonomy): Eukaryota > Metazoa > Arthropoda > Insecta > Odonata > Calopterygidae > Hetaerina > Hetaerina titia. Next base: position 119,423,909 of record CM073771.1, read on the forward strand.
ATATTGGCACGATGAACATCCGTGGATATCTACTGCGAGAGAAACACGCCATATCGTTAAACCGAATCTGAAGGCTGCCTTTCGTTCGCATAGTCCGCCATAGCGTATATAATCCGGACGAGCTTGAGACAAATGACAACCCGAGTGTTGCGTCACGGGGTGGGGCGGTATAAGTCTCGCTTCAAATCCGAATCCTTGAAGTATCTCCACTTACGGATTCGCGGGTGGCGACTGTTTTCTCTCATTGCGAAATCCAGAAAGCCCCTGCAATGCAGATTGCCCCACTGACATTCCCAACCTTTTTTTTTGCAGGGCGACAGTATCGCGAAATTTAAATCAATAACGTTATTCGGAAGCTCACGAGGATAAAGTACGGAATCATATGAATATACACAAAGCACTCCGAATTGTCGACTGATTTCAAATTTATCCTGTCAATTGTTTTTTCCGAGGAAGAAATACAAATGCATCTGAGTACCAAATTTATCAGCAAATCGTGGCAGGGGATTCAACCTTACCAATTTTCTAATGAACTGCGGTGAGCCGTGTTCGCATTGTTCAGTCAAAGGCATGGACAGACTAAGTTTGAGTGTTTATATATTTACTCAGACAATTCTCCGCAGAAAGCAGTATGCATTTAATGTTTGGTGGGATATAGAGCAGAGCATAAAATTAGACCTGTTAACATAGAAATTTCTGCATCGAACATGGTTTAAAAATTATCAGAAGAGGGCGCTAATTATTCAAAGAGATAAAGTAAAATTGGAAAATGTGTTAAAGGGGAAGAGGGTAAATATTTTCGATAGCAATGGTTTTTACAAAAAGTATCCCTAATAATTTTTCTGATGCGTGAAATGATGAATTCAGACCGTCAGTTAAGTGTGCGTATAATCTCAGATCGCATTGGCATTGATGAGATGACGGTGCACCAACCATGATCACTGAAATTTTGGCGATTCTAAAGATCTGCGCTAAACTCGTCCTCCCGAAAGTCTTAGCCAAGGACGATCAAGAGCACAGTCGCGTGTCTGCTTGCGACGACCTTCTCCAATGGCATCGCGACTATTCCCCAACCATCTTACAGTCCCCACTTGGCATCAGCAGACTATTTCATACTCCTATAAAAATGAAATCCTTCCTCCCTCCGAGGACACCACCACCATGTGACCCTAAGTCAAGCCGTCAAAGAAGCTTGCACGCTTGTACCCTTAAGGACCTTCCGCCTACCAGGGAGCCATCGAGTCGAGTCGAAAAGCCGCTGGAGTGAAAGGTGCGTCGTCGCTCAAGGGATGTACTCGTAGTTAGTAGAATTTTGAGGCATTGTTACAATATCTGAAATAAATCTATTTTTCCGAAACTTTCCCGGTGTTTTTATACAAACCGGAATATGAAGGGAAATGATTTTATTAGAGCATCACTGCCCGCACTGTTCCCAATAAAAACCCAAATGTTAGTTTGGGTGGGCGAGGCCGGAGGTTGATTTTTAAAAAGGCCTGGAGTGGTCAAAATTAGTCTCCGAGTGCTTCTGACTTCTGATATTTCATAAACTCCGAAGAAAACGAGGGGAATTGACATCTCAGCTCATGCACGATGAAAGCAGAGATTGAATATTATTCCTCTGGGAATTTCGCTGATATCTCTGGCGTAGACACGTGTACAATTTGTGGATTGAATGCTAAAGAACCATATCCACCTTACTTATAACTTACAAAACTTACAAATAAAACAACACACAAATACAGCAAAAATAAACCCAACGACACTCAGGGTTCACTGGTTGTTTTTTTACGGAGACTAGTTGCCGATTTCGCCCGCGGATTGCCAAGAAATTCTGGCATCCGCGTGTGACTCTTGCAGATTGGGTCCATAGAGGAGATGGACCCCCCCAAGGTCGTATTACGAGAGCACTGCCCTCTTGGCAGCCGTAGCCTCAACGCGAGCGGCGTAACATCCCCACCTGCTGACCAAGGCTCGATTCCCGCCTAGTTTGGTTTTTATTCTCTACCTAGGGCTTGTGAGTCGTTGTGACTGCCTTCGTGCAATACTCAGTATTCTCGTGATCTTGCCCGAGATCGTGGAGACAAAGGGTAGACCCGCCCTGGCCAGTGGTTTTGGTTTGTCTTCCTTCGGTGTGGAGGCCCGAGGCTTGACGGTCCTTTTTTCATTGCTCGGGCCTCCACACCGAAGGAAGACAAACCAAAACCACTTGCCAGGGCGGGTCTACCCTTTGTCTCCACGATCTCGGGTAAGGTCACGAGAATACTGATGAGGTGCAACATCGACACCTACTTCCGTCCCTGTAACAAACTCAGGAACGAATTAGTAAGGGCAAAGGATTCCTGTGGACTCATGACCCCTGGAGTCTACCGGATACCTTGCGAGTGCGGCCAAGTCTACGTGGGAGAGACCGGAAGGACCGACCATTGCCACAAGGATTAAAGAACACCGAAGACATCTCAGGCTGTGCCGGCCTGAGAAGTCGGCCATTGCAGAGTATCATCTCCGACCACAGCATTCGGTGGGAGGAAGCAATAGCGATTCGGCTCGAAAATAAATCCATCAACCGAGACAGCGGATACTCCCTCAGTAACGCTTGGAAACCCATTTTGAGGAATATTAAGGAAAACAAGAGGCGGAAAGCGTCCGACCAATCAGACGTGATCTGACCTCTTGGCCAAACTATATAAGGCGGCCAAAAACTGAATAACGACATGCCCTGAGGACGATGGACGACTCGGCATCGAAACGTCGGCAAACCTGGACGAAACGTGGACCCGGTGGGAGACCCGGATAATCTTGGAAAACATTATTCGCCGGGAAAGTACCAGATAATTCTTGATCAAAGGTCGCCTGAAGACGTTCTCAGTTAGCAGACAGACTGAATCGTTGGGTTTTTTACATGCCTGCAAGTGCACTAAGTGTAAGCGTTAGTGCACCTGCAAGTGCAAGCCTGTATGCATACCTGTTAAGTGCACTGAACGCGCTGCAGAAAAATTTGAAAGCATAATTTGAGCCTCGAACCCTTTTCATCACAACTTGATGGCCTTGCACAACTTGATATGAATCAAGTTATCGAGCAGCATGGTGTCCAAGAGCTACATTTTTCTCAATTTTCTCCGATATGACCTGAATGCCGGGATTACATTTCCAAAGAGAGCGGAGATTGCGCTTTTTGGCGCAGCGACCGACTCGACTCGGCTTCGCGGGGGTCGGGGCGGGGGAGGGTATTGTGGGGGCGGGGGGGGAAGGGGGTTTTGGGGGGCAGGGTGGTTTGGGGGAGGGGGCAGGGCGGAAGATATCGGGAAGAGGCTCCATGAATTTCAGGGACCGAATAATAACCTCATTCTAGATCGGGCGAAAACCATAATCCTCAGCGTTCCGTCCGAATCAACGTGTAATTCTGTGCCCCTCGTGTCGGAATGGGATCACCGGTGCGGGGGCCGGGGCCCCCGGTGACCACCGCACTCATTACGATACGCCCGCGATGCGATACCGTCACTCAACATGACCGGGGGGACCCTTCACCTTTGAACATGGTCCGAGCCGATTTGGGATATAAAAACAATGACTTCATAGACCTTTTGCATACCAAATCTGGTCTCAAATGTACAGGAGTTTGGCAAATAGTGTCAGTTCAGACGAACACGTAACGGAAATGACAGAAACTTGGCATATTCCACACTTATGCGAAAAAACCTGTATGAAAAGTTTTTTTGTCATTCCATGGAATGACAAAAATGGAATATGGAAAAGAAACTATAAAATCTGCCGGAAATACATTCTAGGCCAAAATGACAAAAATAATTTTCTTGCTGAGATGCACAGTGGCCATATGCTTGTACGCTGATATTTTTATAAAAACTCTTCCTCTTATCGAGTGCTCCATCAAACACTGTTTTTCCGGTATTTGTTTTCCTTGCTTGCTATTGACAATTATCTTTTCATTTCTTTATTGCCTGCGAACGCTTTAAAATATGTAGAGTAGAGGCTGTGAATGATTATAATGCTGGATGGTTCAACATATTCCATTTTTCGTTTGGCGCAAAGGGGGAAAGCGCTGTTCCTAAAACGTGTCGTCATCTTCTTACTTGCGAGGGGCCGCCCTCGGCTTCCCTGCCCCTTGCTTCCACCGAGTCGTGGTGACGTCCTATCGGCACGCATTTGAGCGGCTGGTGGGGCATTATCTAAAAAAGTTTGACCCTCACTCACATGGTGGAGAAGCTCTTGGCAGATCCGCGTGCGAGTTTCTTTTTGTCCGTCCGAGAGCACTCACGTCACCAACCTCGCACACACCTTTCTCATGCCCATGTTTTCCGTCATGGTCGCGTTGGGCCCGTTATTGGTTGTGGTGGGAGGGCTAAAAATGAAGAACAAGGTGGACTGAAGTAAAAACGGTAGGACGGATGACGGAAGAGTACAGGAGTTGGTATAAGTTCAGTGATAGCGTGCTTTTTCGAAAGAAGAAAGAAGGGAACAGGTACTCTACCTACTGCTTTGAATTTTACGAGCAAAACATTGAAGTGGCAGGTGAATTTCAGCTCAGAACGTTGAAAACTTGACTTACGGTACAGTGGCAAATGTCTCGCGGTTGAGGTTGAAGGGGACGTTGGGGAAGTTGAGGAGTTCGCGGCTTTTGTTTTGAGTGCACAAATGTGACTTATTGGCATTTCGTAAGGTTAGCGTTAATTTTTCATATGCACACCTGTTCGGCAAACAGACCCGGGTGTTTCTCCACATTTTGTCTGGCCGGGATCGAGGCAAGATCTGAGAGGAATGTACGGTTGTATCGCCAACAGGAAAAGAAATAATAAAGTGGACGCGGTTTTGGGGATGTTTTTCATGACGACATTTATAGAGTCGGTGTTAAAACGTCTCCCATTGGAACTCAGGCTCGGATTGGAATTTATGGGAGAAGGATTTTCTTATTGCCGTTGAAAAATTTGGGATTTGAAAAAAAGGTAGAAAACAACTTGCATGGAGTAAAGCGGAGTGTTGATAGAGAAAAGTTTAAAAAATCAGGCCATTGTGCTAAACTCTCATTAATAGTTTTTCTTTATGTTGAGGAGAGCTTTAGAGACGCGGCGGCGATCGTTGGAAGTGTCAAGAAGGATATATTCTAAACTACGAGTTTTCTGGTTAGTAGGTAGCTGGAGATGAGATTGGTAAGTAATTTTATTTTTTCCGTTAGCTAGATCGTGGGAAAATAACTGGAGGCGAGGCAAGAGTTGAAAAGGCCAAAAAGAAAGGGGATGGAGTTACGGGGTACATTTTTGAATACTTTGAAAGCGGTATGTTATCTGGACCAAAGGAGGATTTGGATTGAAATGTATTTTTTTGTCTTTTCATCTCAATGATTGTTGCTATTCCAGGTTCAGAAATGGCACAGGGGTTAAGGGTTTAAGGGACTAGATCAGCTACTGGATGTCCTGTGCTGTGGTGGCGTAAATGGTTTCTATAAAAAGTGTCGGGAAATTTTCGTAAAAATTGACTTATTTCAGATATTGCTGCAATGCTTCAAAATTCTTCAAAGTACATCCATTTAGCGTCGACAAACTTTTGTTTCTTGCGGCTTTTTCATGACTCGAATGTTCCCTGGTAGACGGAAGACCCTTAAGGGTACAAGGGTGCAAGCTTTTTTGGCGGCACATTAGGTCTGTCCTATGAGGGAGGATTATACTTTTGCGATTAGGAAATAGTGTGCTGGTGCCAAGTCGGGGCTGTAATGGGGTTGGGGAATCGTCGCGATGACGTTGCAGGAGGTCTTTGCAAGCAGACACACTCGCCTATGCCTTTGGTCGTCCATCCAAAGATCTTCGGGACGAGTTTATTGCTGATCTTTCGCATCGCCAAATTTTCAGTAATAATAATGGTGTGTGCACTGTCATTTTATCAATGCCAATGATACTATCTGCGATCATAAGGGAGATAGATTCCAATACAGATAGATTCAAATACCCATTCTACCCCAGAACAATCAGGAATCATAATAGTAAGAAACAAAAGTTTATTTAGAAATAGTAAAAACCTTTAAGTTACAAGTGGGAGCAAACTAAAAAATCGCAAAGATATTAGGTTTAAATGTAGGTGCATGTGCATGTTTGTTGGTAGTTTGTGTGTTTTCATGTGTGTGGGGTGTAAGGGTTCTTGCATGAATGTTTACCATGCTTGGTTTGTGGACTATAAATTTGTGGCTTCTGCATGCGGGTTTTTTCCCTAATTTACGGGTGGTGCCCAAACACCCCCCGCCGCACGCCCATGCGGGGTATTGAGTAGATGTAGATGTACAGTCCACGCAGACAACTCGCGGGATTTTCTATTGTGGCACACATTTTAACAGTTCGCAATGTGAGCAAGGTTTGGAAGAACCACAGTCTGCACACACAATACCACAGCAGGATTCCACTCTGAGTGTAGGGACGTTTAGACCCCGAGAACTCTGGTGTCATCTATGAGTCCCCATCAACGGGAATCTCCGTTGCAAATGACGCCATGTTCTGATTGGTATGTCGTGGCGTGCAACTTCAAGGGGGAAATCGAATCCACCACCTTACGGTCTCCATAGAGTCTCTACCTTACGATTTCAGGGTAATTGTACGCATCCAAGCCATTTGAACAAAAGTCAAAGCCCCGTTTGTCATAACTTTCTTCCAGTTTTTATAACATAATTGCCGATTTACAATCACATAATTTTAACAATTATACGCCGCTTTTGGTCAAATATCTAACCTACGTCTAGAATTAGGTTATTATTTGCGTTAAATTTTGTGAAACGGTTAAAGCGCGAACCTGAAATTGAAAATGTCTTACAGTATACGACTGGCTGCGCGTTTATGTCGCCACAGAAAAAATATAGTTTACGAACTCATTTTTTAGAATAGTTCAATAGTTTATATATTTAGTTTCATTAAATAATTTCATTGGCCGGCCCCGGTCGGGGTAACGTCCTCGTCTACCAATCAAAGGGTCACGGGTTCGATTCCCGCCAGGGTGGGATTTTTTCCACATAGGGATTGGGTGATTGCATTGTGGTTACTGATATGTTGTCATTGATGTCCGATGTAAAGGCAAAAAAGTGCTGCCTTCGGACCATGACGAATAAATAAATTTATAAGGCTCGCCTGGTTGGGGTCGCCTCTTGCCTCATTGCAAGGCCAATTATTAGGCCATATTGATCCACCTTTCATTCAGCTATACAAAAAAGGGTAACTACAATAAACATTGCGTGGTGTTGTTAACTTGATTATATACTTTTTTGGAATCGATTACACAGGCCAACAAAAAAATTTTTTTTTGGTGCCGGGAATCTTTGTGCTGATTTTAACTATATTTGTAGAGCTGAATCCAAATATGAAATCCGTTTTTATTTAACAGCTCTACTTTTATAGATATGGCCCATCTTACGATTAGTTGTTTTAATATTTGATATATTCCGGAAAATAATTTTCAAAGTTAAATAAATCTATAAGTATACTAATTTATAACCACTCTGCGGTGTTCCTTTTATTTTCAATAAACTGTCAATAAGTTTTATGTATATTTCTATATTGTAGGCCAATGAGATTAAAAACGTGTGTGATTGTGTGTAAAACATGTACTGAACATCTACAAAACATGTACAAAACATGTACTGAACAGCGGCAATGGACAACAGGACAAAGGAAAAGTCTAAAATTTGGTGTGCCAATGGTGTGGAGAGAACCTTTGAACCATATTGACGACTGTTATTTTTGCATAGTAAATGTTTCGGGAATTAATCGAAAAAATCGCCACAAGTGGACATATCCAGATTTGCCTTCAGCTAGACGCTCGGTACCCCATTCAGAAGAAATACCTATCCCAATATTTCAGACGTTACCAGATATATCTAAGGAAGAATTTGAGTTATTTGAAAACATTTCTCAGTCTATTGACGATAGTGGCAGTGACTACGAGGGGGTATCAACAATTCCTCAACTATTTAATCAAGATGAACTAAGCGATCTTGCTAGAGAACTGAACTTATCGAAGGAAGCATCCGAACTACTAGCATCAAGACTGCATGAAAAGAATTTACTGCAACCCGGTACAAAAATAAGTTTTTATCGCACAAGGGAAAAGGATATGCTACCCTTCCTTACTCAAGAAGACAATCTTACATTTTGTTTAGACGTTAAGGGTCCTTTGGAAAAAATGGGACTACTATCACAATATGATGCCAGTGATTGGCGTTTGTTTATTGATAGCTCCAAGTGTAAAATGTGTACTTCTTCACAATGGTAACAGGTTTGGTGCAATACCAATCGCTCATTCCAAATCTACAAAATTACGCTGGGATCTGGAGGGCACATTCCTCTGTGGTTCCACTGTCTGAACCCGGCTGCTCTTCCCAGGTGAAGAATGAATCGGGCGGCGGTTGGGGCACATTTGGGGGCTCACTGAGGTATAATCTCCTCAGAGTCCCCAGGGACATATAGTATCGAGAAGAAGGCTGAGGAAGTGCACGTTTCGTTGCCTCATCTCCGTCAGGCTGCGGGGTTTTGATTTGGTCAAAAACCTGACCCATGCCCTTGCTTGTTTCCGCAGGTGGTCGGGAAGCTTCTGGATACACCGCAGGGCGTGCGACAAGCAATAGAAATATTCCTCCAGCACTTTCTTCTCTTTCTTTTCTTTCTTGCTTTCGTCGAGGGCACCAGTTAAATTGCATGACGCCATTATAGCGATAGCACTTGCAAAGTACTCAATCTTATACCAAACGATAAAGCGAACCGAAAACTTAATTGCTCTTCACCACAAATAGCTTTTTGAGTATCGGTAACTACACATATGTTGTCGGCAGCATTGTTGCGATAGCTCCTTGGCTCCCATTGTTGTATTTCGCCTTAAAATAAATAAATGGATGCATAAAAATAAATAAATAAAATATGTTTTTTAAGTTAATGCGAAACATTAACATGTCTCATCCGACATTTAAGATGTAATTTTACCCCCCTATTTACATTGGCAGCGTCAAAAATGACCACGAAATTAAAGAGATTGACGAACTGATAGATTCTAGCATTCGTTTTTCCCGCGCACTATTCGCGACAGCAGTAAAAGGGGGAGCACATTAAGAGAGTAATACGCACGCGCTGTCTTATGTAAACATGGTTTTAAAAGATTAAATCCCCACTAAAATATAGTCTTCATGCCTGGCGTCCCCCGGCCCTTGTACCCTTTAGTTAGGTGGGGTGTAGGCGAATGTATATCAAGTCTATTGTGCGTATTCATCAATTGCCCGGCCGGAATTCGTACTGCATGTGTGCCTGCTCTCTTTTAATAATTTCCTTCTTGCCCTCTTTGTGTAGATATAGGAATAGCTGCTAACCATGTAACACTCGTAATATATGTGGGCATGCTTCATGATTGGTGTTCGATCGCCCCCTTTCCACGCGGTTTTTGGTGGATCGCGGAGTGCCAGGTGCATGGGTGAATGTATGTAGAAAGGCTGGTGACCCTTGCCCCCCTCGCCACACGTCCACGCGACGGCTTTTATGTAGAAGAGTGATAGATGTAGATATCTTATACTAATCGAGTCTACAGGTGTTATTTGGGTATTTTTGATGCAATAGGCGTTAGAGGGATGACGAGTGCTATTACAAATATTCATCACTACGTTTTTTTTAAGTTTAATTCTAATTTTCACGTATCGCACCACAGTTGCAATGCTTTAAGGTCGCCTTCTAAAGATAATTTTAGGGAAATTTTTTTAAGTATTTGTAATTGTAATTAGTTTCTTCTAGAGAGCATTAAAGAGTGAAACATGGCGTTAGGATTAACTTCCTCCATGACTGATTTGAAAAAACATGCATGTTATGTTTTTATTATATAAACGACGTTGATCTTAGGCATTTGGCCTGGTGGCAACAGTTCTGTCTGACCACTGGTCACTCCTACAATGCGCATACACACACAAGAAGAACAGATATGACACAAGATGCTGTTATATACAATGACAGTTTTAGACTACCAACCGCTCCTTTACCATGACACAAGGATTAGGTTTACACCATACGAGTGCATACGTCCATCGCCACACTCCGTCCGTAATCACGCACTCTTCAATTTCATGTACCGTTCGAAAATAATTCACTTTCGCAATACAATGTTGAATGTATATTAAGATTTCATGTGTGAATGTTTACTAAGAATTTATGTATCAAGAATGTATGTATGCATATTATGGATGTTGACGAAGTAGTACCGACATTAAAAGAAGTGTTGCGTGTGGTGATGGCAGGGATCCGGGAAGTGATAAATAATTGATCATAAAATGCAAACTCCAATTTTAAGATGGAGTGCAGCTCGGAATTTTATTAGGTTTTTACAGATTTCTTCCTCTCCTTCTACATCGTACTCTGCAAGTCCCCGCTAGGGAGAGTGACTGGGAATTTTCCCCATTTCTGGTTTATGTGCACCCAATTTTAACGTCTATATTCACCTTCTTCTTTCTTATAAATTTCAATATCATTGGCCTTATAATGATCCTCCGAAATGTGCTAAGTAATGATTGCAACCCTTTCACTGACTTGCCAACTAAATCTTAACCATCTGCAAATCTAGGCGATTTTATGAGTTCCCCATTGCTCTCACTCATCCCCTCGCATATGAATAGCAAAACCCTAGCTGTGTGATTATATGTTCAAACAATCACGAGAGTAATTTAACACTTGGACGGCACAATAGAATGAAAACATGTAAATAGAAAACACGTAAGAGGACACTCACATTTAAGAAAATTTAAGCATTCGTCCTTCTCTCAGGTTAACTTGAGTTTGACCTGAAGGAGGCCTAGGAGAAGCTTAAACTTTCTTAAATTTGAGTGTCCTTTTACGTTTTTCTAGTTATATTTTTTCATTTTATTGTGCCGTGCAAGTGTTAATGATACATCTGTATACATATAATATATACTTGTGTATATACATACGTATATTTTCACTTATAAATAATATGTGTACAGAAATGTATATTTCTATGCGTTGGACTACTGACCGGAGGGTCCCGGGTTCGATTCCCGGGCAAGGCACTCTGGGCACCTGCAGCTCCACCCAAGCTAGTTGATTTTTCGGGTACCTGATCTTCCTGGGAAACCATAACCGGCACAGGGAAAGGAACTGGCCCCCCTACCCTGATGTGTGAATATTCACACGCCGTCGGGCCTAGTACATGGGTGAGCTCTACCATCATCTACTAAATCGACCTTCGGGTTGATTACTGTGTTTATGGTTTTATATATATATATATATACACACACACACAAGCACACACCCGAAGGTCGGGTTGGTAGGCGATTATCGAGTTCACCCACTAATAAAAAAAATCGGTGGCCCGGCGTGTGAAATTCACACATCAGGGCCAGTTCCTTTCCCTGTGCCAGTTATGGTTTCCCAAGAAGACCTGGAACCCGAAAAATCACATAGCTTGGGTGGAGCTTCAGGTGCCCAGAGTGCCTTGCCTGGGAATCGAACCCGGGATCCTCCGGTATTAGTCCAACACTCTACCCCCTGGGCTACCGCGATTTATTTATAAAAACCATAAATTTCAAGTAAAATTCGTTCCTTCGGGTTGATTACTGTGTTTATGGTTATACATATAACCTGTCCTGTCCTAGAAATATATATATGTATAGAATATATATATATATATATTCTGTACATTCTGTATTTATGGTTTATATATATATATATATGTGTGTGTGCTATATGTATTAATATATATGTATGTATGTATGTATATATATATATATATATATATATATATATATATATATATAAGTGCTCGGATAGATGTTGCCCGAGAGATGGCGTTATGGAGCTGTTTCACCCACCAAAGGAGAAATAGACGGGACACAAGAAGGGGAAAGGATAGTAAAAAAGCATTCTTACGATATTATAAAGGTTAGGAACGGTGCGTTTCATGGCACGCATAGCCAGAAGAAGAGACGAGCCACATTGGCCAAACACATATTCAAACTTGAAAATCCCGCCATACGGCGCACAAATATTCATTCAAACAGAAATAGGTATAAGGAAAGGGGATAGGAAAACACATAAAAGGCGAACACAGGACGTGTGGGGAAGGCGGTTTTTGAGCAGATCACGAAAGTAAAAATATTTCCTTATCCGGGATTTGAACCACGGACCTTCCACTTTACGGGCGGATGCGTCTCTTCTTCTGGCTATGCGTGCCATGAAACGCAACGTTCCTATCCTTTATAATATCGTATGAATGCTTTTCTACTATCCTTTCCCCTTCTTGGGTCCCGTCTATTTCTCCTTTGGTGGGTGAAACAGCTCCATAACGCCATCTCTCGGGCAACATCTATCGGAGCACTTTGGCGCTTTATAAGATCGCAGATCTCAAGGTAAATCAGGTTTCCTTATTAGCTCAACTGGTAGAGCATCCGCCCGGAAAGTGGAAGTTCCGTGGTTCAAATCCCGGATAAGGAAATATTTTTACTTTGGTGATCTGCTCAAAAACGCCTTCCCCACATGCCCTGTGTTCGCCTTTTATTTGTTTTCCTATTCCCTTTCCTTATACCTATTTCTGTTTGAATGAATACTTGTGCGCCGTATGGCGGGATTTTCAAGTTTGAATATGTATATATATAGTATATATATAGTGTGTGTATATATATATATATATATACTCACACATACACACCCACCCACACACACATACACACACAAACACTCACAAACACACACACACAAATATATATATATTTTTTTAATTATATATTTACATATAAATATATATATATATATATATTGAAAAGATCTGGTGAGACTAGGCATCCCTGTACTACTTCACTACCTAGCACTATTCTTCTCAACTCGCCATTTTCATTCCGAATCTGGTAAGTCATAGACCTAGAAAGGTCCGAATACTTGGCGATCCCTCAAATCTGTCATCGTTCCGTCCATTACACTCCATATAAGTGCGTCCAGTTTATTCTGTCGTGCGCCTTCGTAACATCCACAAATCGTAGTCTATTTTCATTTCTATTAGTTTAGGCTTCATTAATGCTATGACATGAGGAGTACCCATCGTCTTTCCAGATCCATACGGATCTGAGATTACGGGAACACTCATTACCAATCTTTCCCATCCTTTCTTTGAAGGAACTCTTGTACCTTTAAGGACCTTCCGCCAACCGAAAGGGAGCCTTCGAGTCGTGGAAAAGCCGCTGGCGTTAAATGCGACCCTCAAGGGATGCACTTGGAAGAATTTCGAGAGGCACTGTAGCGAAATCTGAAATGAATCAATTTTCCGAAACATTTCCCGACATTTTTTTTTCAAACCAGGTACTTACGCAATAGATACTACTTTGATTCATTTCCTCACAATGCATTGTCTCCCTTCGGCCGGGCTTCCACCCGCCCACTTCTTCCTTTCGCGACGGTGATTGCAGTATTGTTTCTATCGATTTTCATATTATATTCCCGAAGTCTCGTTCTCCGTATGAAAGGTAGCCGTCTATGGATCAGAGTCATGTGCCAATGGTTAAAGAGATAAGAAAAGTGAAAAAGAGATAGCCAAGACCGTAAACTAAATTGGCACTAAGTGATAAGGGAAAAAAACAAAAATGCAAGGGGAGAAATAGGGAACATAAAAAATAAAAGAAACTTTAAACCACTCGATCACTAGGGTGTGCTGAGGAATAACAGTCACTCATGTGAATCGCATTCACACACACACACACTCAGGGTTCCCAGGGATTTCTCCTATGCCAGTGACCCGTCAATCACACAAATAAATGCAAATCTCAAACACACCCTAGTGACCTCGTGTGTGTTCCCTATTTTTCCCCTTACTTGTAACCTTGTTTTTTTCCCCTTATCACTTAGTGCCAATCAAGTTTACGGTCTTGTCTATCTTGTTATCATTGATTCACGACCAGAGCTACGTTCATTGTAAATTTACAGATAAGAAAAGGATAGAAAACTTTGAAATATGGTGATGGAGAAGATGAGGGAGTCCGTAAATGAATAAAAAAGGCACGGTGAAGAAATCCTAAAGAGAGTGGGATAAATTAAAAAAGTGTTGGAATGCTCTGAAATAAAGAAAAAGTAACTGGATTAGACTTATTTGTAGAAAAACATGAGTTCGGAGTCAATTTATTGGAGGAAATAATGAAAGTGTATAGAAAGACCAAGGATGGGAAACATTAAGAAGGTAATGTAGGAGAAAAAAGGTTTGGAAACGGGAAGACTATTATTGTAAGGCGGAGAAGAATGGGGGGAAAAGTTAAGAATGCCATCCATTCGTACGAGATTGATGATGGAAAGAAAAGAAATCCATGGAGTACTTGATCAGATGCATTCAGCGACGTCTATCTCCTGTTTTACTAAGGCGTTGTCTTCCGTGAGGGGAATTGTTAATCTTTGCTCAATTCATCTTCATCCCTTTGATGCCGATTCGTGCGCTTTTTCAAATGATGTGTTCCGGTGAACTCTCAGATCGATGCTGCGGGGATGCGTTCTAATCCGCCGAAGCCTTTATTTTTGTATTATTAATTTTCCGCCTTCATTCGACTTAGTTCTCTTGGTGGGGGGACGGGGATCATGTCCCCGTGCCCCCATTGTTCACTCCATAGCCTCATGCGTCTCACCCCAGCCGAACGCCCTCGAAGGCCTCCCTCTATCAGTTTCCAGAATCTCCTCCTGCCATCTCAAGAAATGGCGATTCATACCTAATCGATTGGGTACTACTAGGACAATACTCATGGCTGAAAGCAAATGATCTCCTCCTTTTCGAACCGATAGAATGATTCCTCGAAACTGCGGGAGATGCCGCCACAAGTGACTACTCAACGGAGTCATCCGCTGAATGTGCATTACAATGCATCAATTTCAGAGTGAAAAAATCATTCGCCTTGACCAGGAAAAGAACAAGACATGTTTTCCGGAAGGAAAAACTCGTGGTGTAAAAGGACGCCTCGGTAGCTTAAGTGGCTAAAGCACTGGGTCGAGCATCGAGGGGTCCGGATTCGAATCCAAGTCAAGGCGAATGATTTTTACATTCTGAAATTGTTCAGTGATAGAATTATATTTCGTTTTACAAATTCCCAGTGTGCCGGAGTTCTGTATTTCCATATTTCCGTAGCGTCATGAGTACTGCAATCAGTGAAAAGCTCTTTGGTTCTTATTCTGTGTTTGCCTCTTATTCCATTCGCCCCACGGACGACTTCTTCACGGAGTTGGCCCAGTTATTCCCGTGGCTACGATTCGTGCAGCGAGCATGCCGCGGGGCCGTGGAGCGAGACGCCTGGAAGACTTCCCTTTCGCTTCTGCGATTCCCCCTCTATCCACTTTCAAAGTGCTGCTGGCGGATGTCATGTGGTGTCCAGCCAGTCCTGCATAAAAATGCACTCGGACATAAGTGTGAATGAATATTTGCACGTGTGCATTAACGCACGTACGTCTACACACAAAAACACATCTACATCATCCTAAAACGGTTGTGATCGAGTGAAGCATTGATTTTTACTTACGGATTTAAAAATATGAGGGTGCTATGGTCTGATTTCGCTCATCTTACTTTCGTGGTTAACATAAAAAAGTTTCGGAAAAATAGATTTATTCCCGGTATTGCTGCAATGCCTCTCAAAATTCTTTGAAGTACATCTCTTGATAGCGTCGACTCACTTTTGTCAGAGCGGCTTCTCCACGGTTCGAAGGCTCCCTGGTAGGCGGATTCCGGACGGTCCTCCAAGGTACAAGCGTGGAAGCTTCTTTGACGGCGGCACTTAGGGTTCCATTGCGGTGATATCCTTTGAGGGAAGGAGGATTTCACTTTTATAGGACATAGGAATTTTAGTCTGCTGGTGCTAAGTCGGTACTGTAAAGGGGTTGGGGAATGGTCGCGATGCCTTTGCAGAAGGTATTTGTAAGCAAACACTCTCCGACTCTGCTCGTCAGCATTAGCCTACTCTTGGCGCCTTTCGTTAAGGCGCCAAGAGTGGCCTAATGCTGACGCCAGGTTTCTCTACACCCTTCATCCTTTCCTGCCCATCCCTAAAATGACCTCAGCCGTCGGTCGCATCCCCTAAATGCTACTCTATATCAATTACCTCTTCATCTCTGTGTACTTCTTTCCTCCCTTCATCCCATCCAACATCCCTATCCTGTTCCTGCCCTTACCTCGCTTGCCTAACATTCTCCCCTCTATTACCGTCTTCAGCATCCCACTGCCGCTCAATACGCCTTTCCATCCATTTTTCCTGCCTCCATAGGATTTCTCCCAACAAACCCCTCTCCTCACCCACCATCACCGGTACTTCCTCATTTGTTTTCCTTTCGGTCCATTTCGCCTTCTCCATTCGTCTCCACACCCACATTTCAAAAGCCTCCAATCTACGTCTATCCTCCTGCTTCACGCGACCACGTCTCCGCGCCGTACATACATGTAGCTACGCTCCATATCAGAGTTTTTACGAATCTTTTCTTAACCTCCCTACTCAACTCCCTTCTCCTTGTGAAAGCCACCTTGCCTGGCGCAATTCTTCTCCTTACGTCCCTACTACTTTGACCGTGTTGTTCCAAAACACTTCCGAGATACGTAAACTGTTCTACCTGCTCTACTCCCCCCCTATTTTAATATTTAGCTTAGCCTTTTTTTCCGAAAAATCGTTTAGTCTTTGTTTATTTACATTGATTCTCATCCTACATGCCACCCTAAAATCCATTGTAGCAGGGGTTGTTCCGCTTTAGGCACGCATCATCAAATTTATGTGTTTCTTGAATTCTACCTTCCATACATATGTTAAGATGAGTAAAGAGTGAAAAATAATTTTTGCAACAGTTTACGTACATACATTACGGTACGCAAGTATAAAATGCCAATTTATCCATGGAAGACGAACTGCCAGAAAGAATTGCGGCTGTTGGAATAAGGTTTAGATGAAATATCTCGCAAACCACACTTTCACTTCAACCATGTTTCTCTCTTCAATGCCATGCGTTTCTTATGTACCATGACCGGTTAAGGTGAGACATTACTCACCGGGATACACGGGATATACTTGCCCGTTCGGCCAGTCAATGAACATTTCGGAATGATCACACCATTGGCTACTTACTATTACTATGCCTATTTTTTAAAACCTTGCATCCTTTGTGCCATCGGTTGCGATTATTCGGATCCTTTAGCAACCTCGCTTTTAATAAATATCGGTTTTACACTTGATCTTTTGCCTTATTTCCACGATCAATCGCCAGATACTACCTGATATGACTCAGTTACTACTTAACTGTAAAGGTGATTGCTGAAGAACTTGCTTCGCATTTATTCTAGAGATCCTATCTGTACTTGAGTATTCCCTCCTTGAGCGATATTCAACCTGTTTGCTGCAATAATTCGGATCTGCTCCTAAGTTCATCCTCCGTCGGGTTTTGCAAATGTATCTCCTCTTCGCTCCACGCTATTTGTTTCGATAATCAAACCGACTTCATGAGAATCACATGTGCTATGCTGTGGTGCGTATTTTGCGAGGGAACAACGGGTGCCTTCATCTATCGTTAACGGTGTCTGTTTGTGTTCCTTTTATCCTTGCGGTCCACTCTGCTAATTATTCTGGGGCCGTAATTATTACCTCTTTATCGAGAGTTAACTCGGGCGATCCACGTCAATCTATCCAGGGGTTTTGGGTCTCTTGTGCTACATTCGTGCCCCGAAGGCCTCCCATTCCTCAAAAATGCACTCATTACGCGTGCTTTTTTCTCGGTTTTACAATTTTAAAAAATCTATTGGATTTTTTTCCAAATAGACTGAATGCAATTTTCCCATGGGTCCCACTTATTTCCCGACTATTCTAAATATGACCTAACTAAGGCAAAGAAACATCTCTCTTTTACTTTTTCATCACCTTTTCCTACAGCTCGTTCACCCATGAAGCCTTTTTTCGCGTAGGATCGCCTCATAGTCTGATTTGTATTAAGGGCTTAATGTTAGTGTACACCCAATTACGTATTTGAACTGTCCTGAGCAAATGAATTCGAGCCCTTTCTATACTACACACAAATTCTTCCTCTTTTCTTTCATTCCAAAACTTCAATACTGTACATTTTCTTATGTTTAGTTCCAACCCACGTTTTCTTGCCTCATTCCGATATCTGATCTTAATTACTGTTTTTCCTGAAAATTATCCAAGGCTACTGATAAGGTTGTGACTTAGATCGTCACTGTGTACCAGAATAAGGCACCCATTAACACTCTTTTACTTTGGCACTCTGAAAGTCACACCCGCCTTCTCAATTCGTAGCGGAACCACGTTTTTGTGTCTGTTGCATGCTATCGAGGTGGTCACCTCCTCAGTAACATGTCGTATCTTAGTGTGTTATCAATGTCTCGTTAGGGATCTTGTCGAAGTGTGAAGTCTTGTGTGTTTCTTGATATATAAAAATACCGCATCGACGAGTGTAGGAATTGTAAGGTAGAACTCAGCATTTTACCGTCAGAACAAGGGACCGTAGCCTGTTGCTGTCGTGAACACAGTTGGTTGAAAGTCGTCCCGGCCTTGCGTCATCCGTAGTGTCTTGTTGGCCATCTTAAAACGCTTAATCCACTTGAAAAC
Organism: Hetaerina titia; assembly: GCA_037158775.1. Classification (NCBI taxonomy): domain Eukaryota; kingdom Metazoa; phylum Arthropoda; class Insecta; order Odonata; family Calopterygidae; genus Hetaerina; species Hetaerina titia. The sequence continues at coordinate 119,442,501 of CM073771.1, forward strand.
GGATGTTTTCTTCGGAGCATTATCACCGTAAACAGCTGTCAACATTTCAATAATTTCTTGGTAACTTCTACCGCACTTCACCAAAAACTTGATGTTGATTCGTTGCTCCATTATTTCGTCTATTCCCATTTTCGACGAACAGTGAAAACTAGGACAACAGAAGCCAACATAACTGGCATCATGCGCACACCTCGACGATCCGCCAAGCGCAGACAGCTCATTGGGTCTCAGGCGACAAGCGCCGCTAGTGGGCGGGGCTACATTCCGTGTCATGGTCGCCAGTTTGCACCAATTCGCGTATTTATCGTACACACTACGTATTCCTTTCCGTGTGTCCTTTCCAGTTGGCAGCATTGGACGCGAGCGTGCCCTATGGGCGGGGGGGGGGCAGTTTTCGAGGGGCAAGCGCTCTTTTATGCCTCTCGTTCTGCGTGCATTGCTCCCGAGGTGTGTAAGGGGGGCCGTCCCCCCCCCCCCGTCTCCTTTCATCCCCTCCTTCTCCGGACTGTCATGCCCTCGCCTGTCTTTTTATGCACCGCATTCCGTCCCTGTCTTGTTATTTTTTATTCCATTGGCGCGTGGCTCTTGTGTGTGCAGCCCCTTCCGCCCCCCCAAATTGCCGGCGCCGCATCGCACGCCTCCTGCCCTCCCCCGCGCCATTTTCGCCTCCCTCCGCCTCCGACCCGGCTCCTTTGAGCCACCTGCCAATTTCGCAAGGGACGCGACCCTTTGACATCGCCCCCTCTCGCCTTGGGCCCGATCCATTTGCCCGAGGGACGACGGGGAGGTGGTGCGGCGATGCAGGGGGTTGCCAGCTTCTCTGCGACTGATTCCGGGAGATGACCACCTCGCTGTGAATACAGCCGTCGCAAAAGATTACGGTACTGTGCACTGGTTGATGTTGAGAGATGGACTTTGCAACCTTTGAAACTATTGAGAGTCGTGGAAGAAGACCGTTTGGCCTGTAGGTTCAGCTCGAGAACCCTTTTCAGGCGCTGCCAGCATAACCTTTACGAGGAAATAAGGCGGTTCAACTCCACCTGCAGTCCAGTTTTGGTTCAAGGGAAAGATGAGGCTCCGAAAAAAACGAGGTTTTAGTTCCCCTGTACTAGAGCCATTGTACGCAAAACATTTATCTTGCGCAAGGATATTAAAATGTTTATGCACATGACGACAAGCCTAGGGTACTGCAGAAAACTCCGCGAATTGAAGCGGTCGTGCGTTTGATCAAGCGAGCAAAATCAGAGCATCCAAGCCTGTAATTTATTTCCAGACGCATGATCCTGTGGATTTCGATACTAAACTACAGCGCCTTTTCCTCAGTGGAGCGGATGCAAAGCATTTTTGACTCCAGTGAGGCGTATATTTCAGTATTGGTGTTAGATTAGTAGACTATTAAGGAGAGTGGCATTAAAATACCTCAATTATTAATACATAGACACAAGTTTATAAATGAGTCCTAGCAACTAAGGGACTCGACCCAGGGGACCGAATCCCTTAGTTGAAAAATGCGTATGGAACGAGAGATGGAAAAAGCATGTTAGGTCTCTGCGAAGAAGTGGAGAACACATGGAAAAACGTGAACACGGAAACAGGGAGTATTTTAGAGGTAAACAAATAAACCGATGCTATTATCTGTGTAATATAAGAAGGGAATGTTGTGCAAAGGGCAGTGTGAGAATATGGAGAGTTAATAGAGACATGGACGTGCTTTAGAGAAAGGAATATTCCTGATTTAAAATGGTAAGTCCGTTGGCACAATTATAAATTCCTAGGCCAAAATATTTATCGAAGAAGTGAAGGTTCTGGCAAGATCGAAAGAATATATAGAGAAACTGCATGGCCAAGGTTTGGTCCAGGATCCAAACAGAAATAATTATGATAATGATTCGGATTCCTCATTACCAGAAGTATTTGACTGCTTTTTCGTAAAGGCATTAAAGGAAATGATGTCTAAAAAAGCAGTGGGAGTAGGGACAATGCCCCTGCAGAACTGCTTCAGAATTGAGGTAAACGAGGAGTGAACATTTTTTATGGGTCGATGAACACCATTTTTGTGGAGGGAATCTTCCTGGAAGGTTTTGTTAGATCAATATTGATAACCATGCAAAAAAAGGAAAAAGCAGTGATATGAGAGGGGATTATAAGTTTGATTTGACAGGCATAAAAGGGAGTATTCATGATCATTGTAACAAGAATTGATAATAACAGTAAGGATTTAGAAAGAGGGTGGTTACACGTGATGCCATAGAAACAATGAGGTCACTCTTGGAGAGATAGAGGCAGCGCACAGGTAGAGAGACATGGATACTGGAGAACTTGTAAGAAGAGAGGAAACGTGGATGCATAAAATACTGAGAGGAAATGGGAAGCTGGGTGTGGTAATGAAAGGCTGGGAGAGCTAAATTGATGGAGGAGAATGATCTCCCTTCCTTGATGCCATCAATTGCAATGGACCACTGGGAAGTAGAAAGTGCATAATTTGTGTAAAAAGTATCGGAGAAAAGTTTCGTAGAAATAGATTTATATCATATATTACTGCAACGCCTAAAAATTCTTCAAAGTACAGCCTTTGAGCGTCGACACACTTTTTCCAGCGGTTTTTCCACGACTCGAAGGCTCACTGGTAGGCGGAAGGTCATTAAGGGCTCGCGGGCAAGCTTCTTTGACGGCACTTAACGGTCTCATGGTGGTGTCCTTTGAGGGATTTCAATTTTATAGGAAAAGAAAATAGTGTGCTCGGAGCTATAAGGGTTTTCCGGAATCGTCGCGATGCCGTTGCAGAAGGTCTTAGCCTCTCTCTCTCTGAACTCTCGCCTCTGCTCTGCTCTGGTGGTCCGTCAAGACCTTCGGGAGGACGAGTTTAACGCAGATCTTTCGCATCGCCGAATTTTCAGTGATGATAATGGTGTGCCCTGCGCACAAATGCGCGATATAGCGCATAATAATAATGATAATGATAATGGTTAAGTGTGCGCGATAATGCGCACACTTAACCGGCGATCTGAGTTCAGAACTTCACACACTTGTCTGGAAAAAATTGTCACCGATACTTTTTATGCCAATCTTGTATAACAAGCTAAGGAATAAGTTATTGTAACATCATGCGTGAGGTTTTAAGGTTATTTTGTGCCATGTTAGCTAGAGCTTAAGAGTATAATAGGGTGCAGTGCCTAGGTCCATCCCTAGCCTACCTTATCCGGTTGATTCCTGTTAATGAATAAATACCATACGCATGGTCGTGTGAAATCTTGTGAAACTGTCATAACACGTGTGCCCTGTCCATCTGTTTAACCTTTCCTCCCCTCACGTTTCCTCCCTGCTGCGGTCCTCCCTGAGTCACGAACCCCTGCGACAGCCATTCGTGCATGGAACCAGCATCCTCAATTTACGTACTTTATATCCACAAGATACGAAATGGAAACAAAGCCTTTAGATGGTTTTTCTTTCTTTCTCTCCGGTTAGAGAATCCGTTTCTCCATAAAAATAGTACACAGGAGTCCTGGAGAGGTCCAAGGTAATATTGCCACACAAGTAGTCTTGCGACAGCACCTTGGGGACCATCTTGGCACATCTTTCTCATGGCTAAATCTTCTACTATATAAGAATTCAATGAACTGTGATTTTCTGAATATTGCACTCTTCTGCTATCACATCCTGACACACTTGGGGGTCAATCAGAATTGAGCGTGTGTCTCACTTTTTGCGCATTCCCATCACGCTGTGTCGTTGATGGGTGTCCAGGGAATCCCTCATCGTCAACCTTCTCTCTACCCTCCCAGAACATCCTGTGCAAGTGCAAAACAATCATTCGGGACATTTCTCCATCTACATAAACACCCTTAACCATAGCCATGTTCTCCTAACACAATTTCCCGAGCTTAATTCGCATTTTATCGCATATTACTCAATGGAAGTGGCATCGCGAATTTATCGCGTGACTGTCAAACAGGGGAACGGTAATCCGCACACTGTCAATACCCTCGGTTGACTGACGTGGGGACGTGGAATGTTCTGGGAGTGCATGCCCTGAGGGCTGCTTCCTCCTCATCGATCTTCTTAGGTTTCTCCTAGTTCGAGGGCCACACTTATGCCCACACTGCTTCTTTCTCTCATTTACTGAATAACAGCCGTTCCCCCTTCAATTCAAAACTTTCGTTCTTCATTTGTTTGTTATTGCTCCCATGGCAACGCTGTCCGCACACACAGGATTCAAAACAAACAATATGGCGTGTTTCAGGAACGGCATTTTCTCTACGCTCTCCGTGGCTGCGAACCAGTAAATTAATCCGAGTGGGACACATTCCCGTGACCTCGATTGTAAGGCGACTGTGCCAGGAATGGAAGGGTTTTGTTGAATTCCTGGGAATGAACTTGAACTTCAACCTCGCGATTTGGTTGGCTCAGCACATACCCTGGTGCTCTAGCTAAATAACTTGGGCCTTGTGGTGCTTCCGCATGCCATGCCAACTGTTTTGCGAGTATCATGGCGAATGATAGTTTTCGAATGTGTACATCATTCATCCTTTCATATCTCCTCAACAGGAACTCCTCCAAGTGCGTGAAAACCACGTTTTGCAGAGCTTTCCATTTTTCACAGGCGAACATTCCTCTCTATTTTAGCAAAAGAAGGCTTTGGGAATATATTGTTCCCTCCCATTATATTTCTCTCGGAAAACTGCAATAATTTATGCTTTATGCTTTGGAATTGCTGTCTGAACAGCCACCTTTAATGCATGGGCAGGTTTATTTCAGATGTTTTAGTACCCGACCGCTATGGTGTGTGGCAGAGGTTGAATACTCACCAGGCTAATTTTCACCCGAATATTTTTAGCCCTACCGCGATCGGACAATGTTAATTTGATCCCTTATCGTTCGTGGAAAAAACTAAATCTTAAATCTGTTCTATACTTAATCTCTCTAATTTTATCGACATGATCTTTTCTACCGTAGTACGATCGGGGTAATAATACCTTTCAATAATGCCTTTGTGGCCGTATGGCGGGATTTCGTATTTGAATGTGTGTTTGGCCAATGTGGCTCATCTCTTCTTCTGGCTATGCGTGCCATGAAACGTACTGTTCCTATTCCCTATGATACTATATGCTTTCTAACCAACTGTCCCCTCTTCTTGTGTGAATTGTCTATTTCTCCTTTGATGAGTGAAACAGCTCCCTAAAAGCCATCCTTTGGCCAATGATTCGGAGCATTTGGGCGCTTTAAAAACATCACAGATCTCAGTGTAAATTAGATTGCCTTAGTGGCGTAATTGGTAGCGCATTCGCCCGGCAAGTGGAAAATCCCGGTTAAGGAAATATTTTTACATTTGTGATCTGCTCAATTCCGCCTTCCCCACATGTCCTGTGTTCGCCTGTTATGTGTTTTCCAATCCCCTTTCCTTATACCTATTTCTATGTTTGAATGAATATTTGTGCGCTGTATGGCGGGATTTCGTATTTGAATGTATATATATACACATATATGCATATAAAACTTTGGCAGCAACAAACAATGTGATTACACATAAAAGGAACTCTCACAGGTTATTTCTTGATAATTTCGACGGAATTGAGCTCCGTCATCCTCAGAGAATTAATTAGGACTCTGAGGGAGAGAAAGTACTCTGAGAAGGACTCTTCTGAGGAAGACGGAGCTCAATTCCGTCGAAATTATCAAGAAATAACGTTAGAGTGTTCCTTTTATGTGTTCTCATATTCTCTGTTGTTGCCAACGTTTTTTATTTAACACTTCCGTGTTACTTCGAATAAATAATACATATATATATATATATATATACATTCAAATACGATGTCCCGCCATACGGCGCACAAATATTCATTCAAACATAGATAGAGGTATAAGGAAAGGGGATACGAAAACACATAAAAGGCGAACACAAAACATGTGGGGAAGGCGGTTTTTTGAGCAGATCACGAATGTAAAAATATTTCTTTCACCGGGATTTTGAACACCGGACCTTCCACTTGCCGGGCGGATATATATATATATATATATATATATATATATATATATATATATATATATATATATATATATCGATGATGCGGAAGTACTCACGAGAGCAATATAACTTTTGGACGGCACAATAGAGCACAGAATAAAACAGATAACACGTAAAAGGACACTCACAGTGTAGATGATTTAAGCTTTCGGCCTACTCCGAGGCATTCTTCAGGTCAGACTATATATATATATATATATATATATATATATATATATATATAGATGTTTTCTTCGAAGTAACACGGAAGTGTTGAATAAAAAACTTAGACAGCAACACAGCACGAGAACACATAAAAAGAACACTCACAATAATATCTTGATAATTTCGACGGACTGGAACTCCGTCTTCTTCGGAAGCTAAGATATGTCATATCTTCCTAACTATATATATATATATATATATATACTACTTCATATATATATATATATACTTTTGTTATATATAAATAAATATATAACAAGAGTATAGATTTTTAAAACATAGAAACACAAAGGAAGATAACTCACATATGTGGTTTTGACATTTCGACGGCACGTTTTATGTTTTAAAAATATCTATCAGTGTTTTTGTATATTTGTGCGTCGCCGAAGAGCGTTCCATTTCGAAGATATATATATATATATATATAAATTTCCGAGAATTGAATGCGAATTGCCGTCGCCCTAATGTCGATTCTCCCCTGCCGCCACAAGCCATTGCTGTTCCTCGCGGGGTATTATGTATATGCAACGTTTTCGCCGCACGAGCCAAAAAAATCGCACACATAGCCGAGATTCGCGTCTCGTCTGGAAAGCGGAGGAACTCCTCCCCCCTCCTCTTGGCTTCCGGAAGCGGCCAGCCGTCGGCGGGGCGACCGCACACTCTCGTCTACTTGCGCCAAGCTCTCTAAACGGAAAGAAAAGAATCAATTGCCGTCCGCCGACGGCGATTTCGCCCCCGCCGCTGGAGACGCCGCCGGGGCGTGATGGGGGTGGGGGGCGTTAATGGCGAGCGCGGCCATTAGCGCGACGTGGCGTGGGAATCCCCCCCCCTCGAGGGAGTAGGTGGCCTGTCGTGGACCCCTTGCAACTTTTCCCGATATCCAGCACTAGCACCGGCCGACTGCTTCAGCGTGCCGGCAAAATGAAAATTCAACAGAGGTCTTTGGGAGCCGCTTCTTTAAAAATGAAGCACGAGTTGCATCGCGCCTATTCTACGCTACGCACTTTTTAAAGTTTAATTCTAATTGCCAAGTGTCGCAACAGCGTTGTATGTCATTAAGGTCATCTGATAAAGCTGCTGTGTTCTCAGGATCACGGATATCGTGGTAAACCGCTACATAGTGGGCTAATAAACGTGTCTTCCTAGTGGCTACGGAGGCATTGTCGTTAATGTAAAGTAGGAATAAAAGAGGTCCGATGACACTTCCCTGGGGAACACTTGAAGTAGCTTCTACTGAATTTGAGCTAGCTCCATCTATCACTACTCTTTAAGCCCGACCTTTCAAAAAGTCTTTAATCCAACCAAGGAATATTTTTATCCATGCCAAATGAAAGATTACGACCCAATGTTAGAGCAATTATAATCACCTGCACACCTCGAAATAAGGTCACTTAGCCTTCAGAGGTCGACGAGATTCGATGATGCAATTCTCACATTCGATATCCTAGTCACCTCCAATTCCAAGGCTTGAGCATTCTTTGGGGCCCTTGTTGGATGAGAATACTCTCGCATAAACCCTCGTGCAGTCATTCGTGCGTGGAATTCTGCAAGTCCCCGCTAGGGTGTTTGGTAGGGTATGATTACCCACTAGACTACTTTTGGCACAAAATGTCATCCCACCGTACGGTCGGACGACGTTATTCTGATTTAAAACCCGCATAGGGTTACATCAGATAAGGAATCGGTTGGTTTTCTGTGTGTCCCTCTAAGTCTGAGCGAAAGGTGGATTTTGTCCGGGAGAAAGATAACTTGAAAGGCGACGCTTTCTTGTTCGTTTTTCCGTCTGTTCAAAGATGCACATCTCTCTCGGTTCCGTTCACTGCATTCCGCCTCGGGTCGCACCCCCTTGTTTGCGTTCCGTCGGTTGCCAAGGAGACACCCCTCCGCCAAAGGGTTCAATCTCTGTCTTCTCTCGCTTCGTTGGTGCGAACGATCTCGTGTACACTTACCTCTCGGGGAAACGTACGTTTCTAGGATTTATGCAGCGTAGTATGTTCATATTTACTCGGGCAGGAGTGATAGTGTGCGTGTGCGACTACTCTTTGTATATCTGCATACGCCAAATCACGCTTATCGTTCGAATGATTGCCATTATTTGTTCCGAGTTGTGAAAACTGCTTGGCCCGTGTGAGGTTCAGAGACGTCGCTGTCGCTTCTACGACGTGGGCGTTCGTAATTATTATTAGGTAATCTACCGGTTAAGGTAGGTTTTTGGATGGACACAACTATCAAATAAACATTTTGTGACTCCCCACTTAGCAAACTAATCTATATCAGGTCCCTCTTCATCTCGGTGTACTTCTTTCCTCCCTTCATCCCGTCCAACATCCCTATCCTGTTCCTACCCTTACCTCGCTTGCCCAACATTCTCCCCTCTATTACCCTCTTCAACATTTCACTACCGCTCAATACGCCTTTCATCCATTTTTCCTGCCTCCATAGGATTTCTCTCAACAAACCCCTCTCCTCACCCACCATTTCCAGCACTTCCTCATTTGTTTTCCTTTCGGTCCATTTCACCTTCTCCATTCTTCTCCACACCCACATTTCAAAAGCCTCCAATCTACGTCTATCCTCCTGCTTCAGCGACCACGTTTCCGCGCCGTACATAGCTACGCTCCATATCAGAGTTTTTACGAGTCTTGTCTTAACATCCCTACTCAACGTCCCCGTCATCAACTCCCTCCTCCTTGAGAAAGCCTCCTTGCCTAGCGCAATTCTTCTCCTTACGTCCCTACCACTTTGACCGTATTGGTCCAAAACACTTCCGAGATATGTAAACTGCTCTACCTGCTCTATTCTTTCCCCGCCTATTTTAATATTTAGCTTAGCCTTTTTCTTTCTGGAAAATCGCATAACCTTTGTTTTATTAATATTGATTCTCATCCCATATTTATCGCACTGAACCTCCAATTCACTCAACAATGCTTGCAACCCCTTGGCTGACTGAGCAACTAATGCTTGGTCATCAGCAAACCTAACCGATTTTACGAGTTCCCCTCCGACTTTCATTCCTACCTCCAGTTCTTCCCATGCCTCTTTAATCATGTCCTCTACATATACGTTGAACAGTACCGGTGACAATGGGCAACCCTGCCTTACACCTCTTCCTAACACTGCCCATCCAGACTCTCCGTTCCCCACTCGCACCTGAGCAGTCTGAGACATGTACAGGTTGCGGATCAGTCTCCTGTCCCTCCAATCCATTCCTATTTTCTGCAATACACGCATTAATTTTTCCCAATTCACTCTATCAAACGCTTTTTCGAAATCTACAAAACAGGCAAAAACGTCCTGATTGTATTCTATATTCCTCTCGATTAGTGATCTCATTACTGCAATGGCATCACGCGTACCTCTTCCTTTCCTGAACCCAAACTGATCATCCCCTAAGTAATCATTTGCCTTACTCTCTATCCTTTTGTTGATGATCCTGAGAATAACTTTAGCTGCGTGGGATATCAAACTTATTGTTCTGTAATCCTCACATGACGAAGCCTTTGCCTTTTTTGGAATAGGAACTAACACCGATCTCACAAAATCATCCGGCCAGATTCCTTCCTCATAGATACTACGAATCAGTCCATATATGGCCTTCTTCCCACCTTTCCCTAACCATTTCAACATTTCTACAGGAATATTGTCCACCCCCACAGCCTTATTTGCTTTCATCTCCTTTAATGCCCTTTCTATTTCATCGTCGAGTATGCCTGGACCTAAGCTGTCTTCTTCTACGTCATGTTCCTTTTCTATGTCTAATCTTGTCGGCCTAAGTTCTTTACCATAAAGTGTTTCTATATATTCCTTTCCATCTCTCTTGGATTTTTCCTGGTTCAACTATTATCTTACCGCACTTATCTTTAACTATTAGCACAGATCTTGCCTTCTTACCTCCCGATAATAACTTAACCCTGCTGTATAGAGCACCAATTTCACCCTTCTTCTGTAAACTTTCCATATCCTCGCATTGCGTTTTCCACCATTCTTCTTTTGCTTTATTTGTGGCCCTTCTCAATTTATTGTTTAACTCTTTGTACTTCATTTTGCCTAACTCTGTGTTTACATTTTTCCATCTCCTTCTTTCATCCATCTTCGCAATCATCTCATCCGTTACCCATGGTTTCCTTATCCTTTTCCCGTTAACGGTTCCTATAGTGTCTTTAGCGGCTTCCAATATCCCTTTCTTGATACATTCCCATTTTTCTTCGATAGCACTCAGTTCTTTACCGTCGTCCATCATTTTCTCTACAGCCTCCTGATACTCCTTCCTCGTTAATTCATTTACTGCTTCTAAATTCCATTTTTTAACCCGCCGCCCTTGCCTTATCTTCTTGAAACGAACATTACATTTCATAACAACTAAATTATGGTCAGAGTCCGCATCCGCTCCTGGGAAACTGTGCGAATTTATTACACTGTTCCTAAACCTGTGCCTAACCATAATATAATCTAACTGATACCTTTCTGAGTCACCTGGCATTTTCCATGTATACCTACGCCTTTTGTGGTGTCTAAGCCAAGTGTTAGTGATGACTAACCCCTGTCTCCTGCAGAATTCAATTGCTTTCTCCCCGCGTTCATTCCTCGTGCCTAACCCATAGTCCCCCACCTCACCACCATCTCTCCCTTCGCCTACCGTCGCATTCCAATCCCCCATCACTATCAAATGTTTCCCTGCAGGAACACTCGCGATGATATCCTCTAACTCATCATACATCCTATCGACTTCTTCCTCCCTTGTGTGCGTTCGTAATACTTTGGTGGAAATCCTTGGTGCGTAGATATTTTTGCACAAAGATTTATATTGCGAACGAGTATCGCCCTCTTTACATAGAAAAGGAAGTCCTTCGGTTTGGGAATAAGAACAACGTCTTCTCGAACAAATTCTCAACCTTCGCTGTATGTTTTTATACCCTACACTTTCAAGCTTCTTCATTTGCGAATAATATAAGCATTAACCTAAAGACTACGACTTTTTGGGGTGTGAAATGGGGGCGTATACATTGTTGACAACAAGACAGTTTTAACGCTCGAAAAAGTCTTATTATGTATAAATTTGATAAAATCACGAAAAAAGCCATTGCACCATTTAGTTATATTTTAAACATTTCACATCGTCTCGTCAAAGGTTGTAAGCTGGAATTTTTTCGGAAACTTTTGAAATTGTACCAATCTAATTCTCACCCAACATGCCTATGGCGAACTTAAAAACTCTGTTTTTAAGTTCACCATAGGCATGTTGAATGTTTCATATCCCATTCCATCGGCCGATGTCCTCACTAGAGCGTGTATATTTCTTGACCTACTTTAGCCCTTCACGTTCCATGAACCACTTAAACTTCAATCTTCGGCACCGAACGAGCACCCCGGTTGCCCAACCGCCCCCCTCACTGCCTTCAGCTATCCCTGTATTGCCCCCCCCCCTGGCGGCTGTATTTTATAAAACAATCGACAGTGTATTAGGGATCGTCGGCGATTAATTATTCCATAGATAAATACTGCGGCGTAGTTTAAAGGGAAAAATATTGTCATTCATATCTGCTGGACCACGTTATTTCCTTATTTTTGGATTTGTATTTTTTAGTACCCTACAAGCCACCGCCAGGGTGTGTGGCAGGGGGTGAATATACCCTAGACTAATTTTGACCCCAATATTACCCCAACCGCGGTCGGACAATGCTATTCTGATCCCTTAACTTTCGTGGAAAAGATGACATCTTAACTCTATCTGCTCGACACTTAATATCTCTAAATTTATTCATATGATCTCTCCTACCGTGGTATGATGGGGGCAATAACACATTTTCAACATCACTGCTAAATAAACATCCTTCTAATTTATACAAGGGATTTAACCTTTTATTTGACTTTCGCTCTAAGTGTTTCACCCAGGAGAGATCGTGAGTGAGGGTATCGCCTTTAAGTATTTAGTTGAGTCAACATACACACATTCCATTTCGGTGTTCCTCGTAGTACCTAATAAGATACGTTTATTTGCCGACTAAGCAGTGGTTTACTATGATATCCTTGATCCTGAGGAAGAAGCAGCTTGACGTTTTCCTCACTCACGATCTCTCCTGGGTGAAACACATGCGGGGAATATGTGAACAAGCGAAAAACAAAATAGGATTTATTGGAAAAATACTTGGTAAATGTGATAGAAAGGTCAAAGAGAAACGTTATCTTTCGCTGGTTGGGCCTCATTTAGGATATGCTGCAAGTATATGGGATCCTCATGATGTTGGATTAATTGCCAAATTAGATCGCAACGTGCAGCGTAGAGGAGCTAGACTTGTAAAACGTTGTTATGATAAATTTATTAGCGTATCCAAAATATTGGAGCAGCTAGGCCAAGAATCACTCAATGGAGCGAAGGTTGAATTACAGATTGAATTTCTAAAAATAAATTGGAAGGACGTCTCTTTAGCAGTGATGTTGAAATGTTTTATTATCCCCATCGTGCTACGGTAGGAGAGATCATGTCAATAAAATCAGATAAAATGCAGAATAAATAGATTGAAGATGTCATTTTTTCACGTACGATAAGGATATTGAAATTCAAAATAACATGGTGCGGTCATATTCGTATCAAAATTAGTCTGGTGAGTATTTACCCGTTGCCACACACCCTAGCGGTGGCTTGCAAGGTACAAAAATAAATAAATAAATCCCTCGCTGAATGACAGCCACTCCTCTGCGGTCAGCTGCTTGTGTCGCCAAATCTTGGTGGTCGTACACGCAGCGAATCATTGACGGAAGCCGTGCGTGCGGTGACTGACGGAAGCCTATGAAAAGAAGAAATCTGTGTACACTCGGATCCGTCGCACGGATACGGGCACCGCGTCTGCGGGGAGCGAGGGGTGGCGGCCTGCGGAAGGGGAAGAAGAAGGGCCTCTCGCTGCGAAAAGAGGGCCAACGAGGAGAGGACTGCGCTACTCGCACCATGAATACTTCCTTAAGACTGTTGTTTTATAGCGATTGTGTTACCAATGTTACAGACATATTTGTTGACGTGTTCAGGGTCTCACGGTGAAACTTTCCTGAAAACATGAAATTACCTCCGATCTACGAAGTACGATATTTTTATTTATTTATTACACGATGCCCTGCTAACTACCGGTGTGGTAGGGTGTGTGGCAGGGGGTGATTGCACGCCGGACTAATTTTCACCCGAATACTCGAATGACCCTACCGCGGTTGGACGTTTTTCTGATCCCTTATCGTTTTCGGAAAATATGCTTTTTAAATCAATCCGTTCTAAATTAATCTTTCTGATTTTATTAAAATGATCTCTCCCACCGTAGTACGATGGGGGTAATAATACATTTTCAACATCAATGCTAAAGACATCCTTCCAAATTAATTCAAGGAATTTAATCTGTGACATAGCCTTCGCTCCGTGAGTGATGCCAAACCATAGGTCTTTGCAAACTGCTGATCCTTTAAATGAACCCTAATTTTGATATATTTTGATTGCTATATTGATTGCTGTACTGCGTCTTATATTGATAGAGTAGCTGTATTTTTTACGTTCACTAAGCGAGTATTTTGAAATCACTTTAGAACATTCTCAGTGATAAATGCAATTCTATTCAATATTCCTCGTAACCCCTGGTATCTTCGTGCATTATTTTGTCGTATTTAATTTTAGCCAAATGACACACCCTTGCAATTATCTTTATTTGAGTTTTTACAATTTTGATTTTTTATAAGTGATTGACAATATTTCATGAAAATAAATCCAATCACTGATTCGAGAAGCTCCTTTTGTAAAATGGTTTTAGAAAGGTTAATTATGTCAGCGTGAGTAAGCGAGGTGAGTGTAGGAAGTGGAAGGGCTGTTTCGACAGAATTGGAGGAAGATAGAAGTTACGAAGAAATGAAGAAGGAAATACTCGTAATGTAAGGAAAACAAAAGAGATCTCTCACGATAAGTCCAAAATATTAGGTGATAGTGATCCCGCTAATTGGGTTGAATATATTGGATGGAATTTAGGTCACGATTAACAGTAATGTTATAAAATGAAATGAGATGATTAGTAGCGGGCTAAACTCTGGAGTTTCTACACATTTAAAAAAAACTTACATCCAACTTAGTATTCCACGGTACTTCAATACTGTACCACCCGTGTGCGTTTGCGTGGCTACACACGTAAAATATGCGCAATACCTGAATTGAAGATGTGATTGGGGTACATTGCGTCGCTAACAAGGGTGAGTTTTTTCGTACACTTCTGCGCAGCAGTTTCGGTTAGTTACACTAAGTCAATCCTGAGACCCTGGTCCTGGAAATGGAGTATGATGTGGTCCAAGTCATTGGTTTAATTCTCCACTAATATATATTTGACAAAAGTGATGCAGAATTTTCTTTTCGGAAGAAAGGCGCATGCTCGCTTATTGCATCTTGCAACGTAAAGAAGAGGTGCCGAGTACAACGGGTATTAATGAGATTATTCTTTCTACGTACGAACTACTTGACCGATCACAAACAGTCAGATGATGCCTTAAAGCGGTATCTGAGGGAACTAAAGCACCTTTGTGCATAGAAACAATAATGAGTGAAGGCGGAGTGAGGCAGTGGGGCATTCTCAGTTTAAAAACGGCCACGGCACCAATGTTCACGACGAGGTCCACCGCAGTGGTCTGCCTAGCCTTGTGACAGATGAACTGGCGGTGAAACTCATCTAAAAAATTCGTAAACATTGCTTATTTACGATTAAGGATCTCTCGCTAAACGTGACTAGCAAAACAGCGCTGCTTTGACGGTGACACAGATTTGCGTGCTGGTTAATACGAGTGGATCAAATGTAAGGCTGCAGATTTCTAGAGAGACAGAATTGGAAAGCTTTTGTATCGTTATGATAAATGCCTCAATTTGAATGGCGACTGTCCAGAACCATATTGTGGTAATGTACCATTCAAAAGTATAAAATGAAACTTTGTCTTGTTGCTAGTTTCATATTGTATTTCATAGCGTTAGTTACTTTCTGGACCTCTTTTGCTGAAAAATCGCTGGATTTGCTATTGCAGCGCACATTTTGGCAGTTCGTAATGTGACCAAAGTGCAATAACCGCAGTCTGCACACACTACCGCAGCAGGATGGACACCGATTGTAGGGACATTTAAGACCCCAAAATTGCGACGCTAGCTCTACTCGCGGCCACGCTAGGCCGAAACGTAAGTTACTTTCTGGTCAGCTCTCGTGTGTAATCATATTTATGCTTTATGCATATTTGTACATGAATGGGTGGTGGTCTAACACCCCCCGCCACTGACCCTTCCTGCGGCTTGCGGGCCATTGTGTTGAAATGGATGAAACCAATGTTGGGTGATCAGGGATGAAGTTTAAACGTTTTGTGGTAAATGTGCCCTTGAGCAACAGGCTTCGGAGGGGGCGAGGGGGGGTGAGACGCGGGGTGCTTTCGAGGTCGGGACGGAAGGGGTGGGTGGCGGAGAGGTCGAAGGGCGTAATTGGAGGCGAGGGTGCCGACGAGGGCACGTGAAGGGGTGACCGGCTCCAGGGGTGCGCGCTCGGCGGAAGTTCATGCCTGACAAGTCCCCGGGTACTTAGTGAACTTAGTAGTTCTCGCGGCCCTTCGAAACCTCTCTCCAGTCAGTAGACCACCTAATGATGATGATGATGGCCACCTTAGACTCGGAGATGCACCAGTGCCAACGCCTCACTCACTAACTCAGCCATTTAAATGCAAAATCGCTCAGCCTGTCCTTTCTGTGACAAATTGCGTGATGAAACATTTGTGTACAATATTTTTAGGCGTCTTTTTAAAATAGTTATCTGATTTGATTGGTGGCATGCCTGTGTATTTGTGTTCAATTGCCATACATTAGTGACGCCTTCGATATGAATCCTGGTTGCAAGGATGCAATGCGAAGAACCAATTGAAATTAAGTTGATCCAGAAGCTTTTTTTAGATTGAAAACTCGGCATAAGCTCCCACGCCAATCCCAGATTGGTCCCAGCGCGAACGGACGAAAAGTTTGAAAATGATAAGAGAAAAGCATTGTCATAATAAAAGTTGTCGTAATAAATAACTCTGTCTTTTACATTTTCAATGAATAGTTTAAAAGGTCCATTTCCACTCAAAGTAATCACTCTAATCGTAATTGCGTCCGAAAAAAAATAAATGATTTTTTTATAAAATTCGACCCGAACAGATAAATATGGGATTGCCCTCTGAAATCTCAAGATAGCTCAACGGTCTTCTGCGATGATTTTATTTATTTATCTATTTAGCAAAGCAGCCAAAAGGGGTACAAAGGCTTTTACATTGGCTGACATACAATAAATATATGTGTATATTATTATAAGGTAATTTACCGGTGAAGGTAGGTTTTTTGGATGGACACAACTATCACTTAATTAACCTGCGACTCCAAAAAAACACAATCGGGCAACCTACTCTACATCAGGTCCCTCTTCATTTCTGTGTACTTCTTTCCTCCCTTCATCCCGTCCAACATCCCTATCCTGTTACTGCCCTTTCCTCGTTTGCCTAAAATTCTCCCCTCTGTTACGTTCTTTAACATCCCCCTACCGCTCAATACTCCTTTTATCCATATTTCCTGCCTCCATAGGATTTCTCCCAACAAACCCCTCTCCTCACCCACCATCTCCAGTACTTCCTCATTTATTTTTCTTTCAGTCCATTTCACCTTCTCCATTCTTCTCCACGCCCACATTTCAAAAGCCTTCAATCTACGTCTAATCTCCTACTTCAGTAACCTCGTTTCCGCGCCGTACATATCTACGCTGTATATAAAACTTTTTACGCGTCTTTTTTTAACCTCCCTGCTCAACATCCCACGCTCATCAACTCCCTCCTTATGAAAGCTTCTTTGCCCAGAGCGATTCTTCTCCTTATGTCCCTACCACTTAGACCATGTTGGTCCAAAACACTTCCAAGTTACGTACGATAAACTATTCTACCTGTTTGCCGTCTTAATTTAATGTTTAGCTTAACCTTTTTCATTCTGGACAATGGCAAAACCTTTGTATTATTTACATTGATTCTCATACCGTATCTATCGCACTAAATTTCCATCCCACTCAGCAATGGTTCCAAGCCCTTGGCTGACTGACAAACTAGAGCAAACCGAACCGATTTTACGAATTCCCCTCCCACTTTCATTCCTACCGCCACTTCTTTCCATGACTCTTTACTCATTTCCTATACATATACGTTGAAAAGTACCGGTGACAATGGGCAACCCTGCCTTACACCTCTTCCTAACACTGCCCATCCGGACTCTCCGTTCCCCACTCGCACCTGAGCAGTCTGAGACATGTACAGGTAGCGAATCAGTCTCCTGTCCCTCCAATCCATTCCTAATTTCTGCAATACATGCATTAGTTTTTCCGAATTCACTCTATCAAACGCTTTTTTGAAATCTACAAAACAGGCAAATGCGTCCTGACTGTAGTCTATATTCCTCTCGAATGATGATCTCATTACTGCAATGGCATCACGCGTACCTCTCCTCTTCCTAAACCCGAACTGATCATCCCCTGAGTAATCATATGCCTTAATCTCTATCCTTTTGTTAATGATCCTGAGAATAACTTTAGCAGCATAGTATATCAAACGTATTGTTTTGTAGTCCTCACATGACATAGCCTTTACTTTTTTCGGAATAGAAACTAACACAAGTCTTCCGGCCAGATTCCTTCCTCATAGATACTAAGAATAAGTCCATATAGAGTCTTCTTCTCACATTTTCCTGAACTTTGTAATAGTACCACAGGAATTTTGTCTACCGCCACGGCCGTATATGATTTCATCTCCTTTAATGCCCTTTCTATTTCATCGTCGAGTATGCCTGGACCTAAACTATCTTCTTCTACGTCATGTTCCTTTTCTATGTCTAACCCTGTCGGCCTAAGTTCTCCACCATACAGTGTTCCTACATATATTCCTTCCATCTCTCTTGGATTTTTCCTGGTTTAACTATTATCTTACCCCATTTATCTTTAACTGTTAGCACAGATCTTGCCTTCTTACTTCCCGATAATAACTTAACCTTGCTGTATAGAGCACCAATTTCACCCTTCTTCTGTAAACTTTCCATATCCTTGCATTGCGTTTTCCACCATTCTTCTTTCGTTTTATTGGTGGCCCGTCTCAATTTATTGTTTAACTCTTTGTACTTCATTTTGCCCAACTCTGTGTTTACATTCTTCCACCTTCTTCTTTCATTCATATTTGCAATCATCTCATCCGTTACCCATGGTTTCCTTGTCCTTCTCCCGTTAAAAGTTGCTTTTTTTTCTTTAGCGGCTTCCAATATCCCTTTCTTGATACATTCCCATTTTTCTTCGATTGTACTCAGTTCTTTACCGTCATCCATCATTTTCTCTACAGCCTGCTGATACTCCTTCCTCGTTAATTCATTTACTGCTTCTAAATTCCATTTTTTAACCCGCCGCCCTTGCCTTATCTTTTTGAAACGGACTTCACTTTTCATAAAAACTAAATTGTGGTCAGAGACCGCATCCGCTTTCCGGAAACTGTGAGAATTTATCACACCGTTCTTAAACCTGTGCCTAACCATAAAATAAGAGGAAAGGAAAGGAGAGCTGGAGGTAAGAATGAAATCCGGAGGGGGATTCGTAAAATCAGTTAGGTTTGCTGATGACCCAGAATTAGCTTATCAGTCAGCCCAGGGGTTGCAAGCATTGCTGAGTGATTTGGAGGTTCAGTGCGATAAATATGGAATTAGAATCAATATTAATAAAACAAAGGTTACGCGATTTTCCAGAAAGAAAAAGGCTAAGCTAAACATTAATATAGGAGGAGAAAAAATAGAGCAGGTAGAACAGTTTACATATCTCGGAAGTGTTGTGGATCAATACGGTCAAAGTAGTAGGGACGTCAGGAGAAGAATTGCGCTAGGCAAGGAGGCTTTCTCAAGGAGGAGGGAGTTGATGACGGGGACGTTGAGTAGGGATGTTAAGACAAGACTCGTAAAAACTCTGACATGGAGCGCAGCTACTATATGTACGGCGTGGAAACCTGGTCGCTGAAGCAGGAGGATAGACGTAGATTGGAGGCTTTTGAAATGTGGGTGTGGAGAAGGATGGAGAAGGTGAAATGGACCGAAAGGAAAACAAATGAGGCAGTACTGGTGATGGTGGGTGAGGAGAGGGTTTTGTTGAGAGAAATCCTATGAAGGCAGGAAAAATGGATGAAAGGCGTATTGAGCGGTAGTGGAATGTTGAAGAGGGTAATAGAGGGGAGAATGTTGGGCAAGCGAGGAAAGGGCAGGAATAGGATAGGGACGCTGGACGGGATGAAGGGAGGAAAGAGGTACACAGAGATGAAGAGGGACCTGATGTAGATTAGGTTGTTAGATTGGGCTTTGCTTGGAGTTACAAAATGTTTATTTGATAGTTGTGTCCATCCAAAAACCTACCTTAACCGGTAGATTACCTAATAAAATATATTATATACACTATTGTCATCGCTCTCCCGACAATTCTTGAACATGCTAGCGAAGTGTAAGCTTCGCGTCAAAAATGACGCCTAAATTGCAGTAAGAACTGACAGATGGGATACGGCTTTTGAATGTGATTAGTCCCGTAAGTTACTACGGTCGCATTACCGGGTATTTGGTCTCCTAAAAAATCAACCTCCGAAAAATGTTCCTTTCTGTTGTCCGGCTGGCCATGCAAGGGGTCCCTTCCGCTGCGTATACGGGACCCCGGGGGTGGGGTGGGCGACAAGATGACCGGCGAAATCTCTCCGAAAATGGCTGTTAGGGAATCCCCAAATCTCTTGGCTGAAATGAAAAATAAATATTCCCAGACACGGAAGAACAAAGTGTGCGTATCTCTTTGTGGTCTCCTTCCCTCTCTCCATCTCCTTCCCATCTCCCCTCCCTCTCTCCCAACGATGGCCAAAGGAGAGAGAGAGAGAGAGAGAGAGAGGGCGAAATAATAGGGCGTGTTCCCTCTGCAGATATCCGGCGCGACTTGTCTGCATGAGGGGTGGTGGAGTGGGAGGGGGGCGGTAAAAAAGGAAAAGTGTCGCCTGCAGTGGGGACATTAAAGATAAGAGTTAATACTTGCTCCCCGCATCGTTCTCTCGGAGCAGGAAAATTAATGATGCACTCGTCATCAACGGTAAGGGGAGATGATGTCGTTTGATTTCCGAGTTCAATTATGACGACTTGTTGTCATTTTTCCGCAGCAGAGAATCCGATTCTGTTCATCTCGAGTGCATTAATCGATTCATTAGAATTGCAGAGTAATTAGCCGAGATATTTTAGATTTTATATCGACGATAATGCCGAGTCATGTCGGGGCTGGTTCAACGTGGCGCGCTCAATCAAGGTGTTACTGTGTGTACTTCTTAGTTTTCGTCAATTGGTTTGGACATTATGATATTAGAGTTAGATGACGAACGGTTATACCATTCACTGAAGCGTGCGCCTATTGATGTTAAAAATGAAATGATTACACTTCATCCACGATTTTAATTAATTAATTGTTATTTTGCTCTATCAAACAAGTGCAAACTTACAAGGTAATTCCGGCAAGGTGACCTTGTCCCGTTTCCACCGATTAACGCCCGACACAGTGCATTTCTGTTTTACATCGGCCACTTGAGGTCTTGAACCTGGTGTCAGGAATTGAAGATAACAAACAGTTCAACGGCAGTATTCCATCCACCGAAACTTCGGGAGCTTTACTCGATGATGAATCCGAGTGAAAAAACCTATAAAGCCTCCCTCAAATCATAGTCCAGGAACACATTAGAAAAATGTTGATGAAGTCTGGACGTGAAATGCGGGCGTCAATCGCCGCTCACCGGATCTCGAAGGGATCCGAGCACGATGCTGTCCACCTGGGGGAGGGGGGAGAGAGGGGAAGGTGAGGGAGTCCAGGTTTTTATAGCCCGTCCTCCCGGATTCCGAAAAAATCGGCTTTTAGACGCCTTTCACCAAATTCTTCAACAAGCATGCGTTGAAAATAATCCTCATCTTTGTAGGTTACTGTTTAGCATAGGTGTTGGATAGACACAAACTGGACACCACTGCAATTCTAAACCTGATTTGACAAGGCAATGATGCATCCAATTCTACAGTAGGCCATTCTTCATCTCCGCATGCTTCCTTCTACCCTTTATCCCGTCCAACATCCCTATTCTCTTCCTACCCCATCCTCGTTTACCTAACATTCTCCCGATGAGAGTAAATAAAGAAAATTTGACCTTCCACATAAAGATTAAATACTTGACGACCATGGTATCGATGCTGCACATTACCTTAAGGTGACATACATCAAAATATTTTCAACTTATAGAGACTGCATCCAAGAGAGGAGTAAGGGGGAGGGGGTGAGTTGAGTGCAGGTGCAGCAACCTATTAGCGGGCTAGGGGAGGGGGAGGGTGTGCATTCGAAGGTTTCTGGCTCAAATTTGTGGAAGTTTATATGCATTAAATGAAAAATACAGTGAATCACTCCACAGTACTTAGAAATAACAGCGGAAAAAGAACGTATTGTGTTCTACATTTAATCAAGGGGGTGTTTGTCTACAATGGTTTGACCTTCATTGAGGGACGGTCGATGATCATCACTGCCTTGGTGGGGGTGGGGTTGGTGCGGAAAGATATTGGAGTCTTTTAGGAATTTTAGGAGGGGAGAACGGGAGGAGTATATAGTTTCATTGACCACGTCAAACCTCTCAGACTGAAGGGATTGCCAAATTTCCAACTCCTCCAAAGCGTTCAACGCAGGTCCTTTCATTTATGTCTGGAGAATGTCTGCATTGAAGTTACTGGTATGATTCCTAACGCCATCTCTTGGCCAAGGAATCGGAGCACTTGGGTGCCTTATAAGATCGCAGATCTGAGCGTGAATTGGGTTTCCTCGATAGCTCAGATGGTTAGAGCATACTAGCACATAATAGGAACAGTACGTTTCGTGGCACGCATAGCCAGAAGAAGAGATGAGCCACATTGGCCAGATAACATTCAAATTGTGCGCCGTATGGCGGGACTTCGTATTTGAATGTGTATCTGGCCAATGTGGCTCATCTCTTCTTCTGGCTATGCGTGCCACGAAACGTACTGTTCCTATTCTATATGATACTATATGCTTTCTAACCAACTGTCCCCTCTTCTTGTGTGTATTGTCTATTTCTCCTTTGGTGGATGGAACAGCTCCCTTAAGCCTTCCTTTGGCAAATGATTCGGAGCACTTGGGTGTCTTAAAAACATCGCAGATCTCAAGGTAAATTAAGTTTCCTCGGTGGTGTAATGGTAGCACATCCGCCCGGCAAGTGGAAGATCCGGTGTTCAAATCCCGGTCAAGGAAACATTTTTACTTTCGTGATCTGCTCAAAAACCGCCTTACCCACATGTCCTGTGTTCGCCTTTTATGTGTTTTCCTATCCCCTTTCCTTATAGCTATTTCTATGTTTGAATGAATATATATATATATATATATATATATATATATATATATATATATATATATATATATATATATATATATATATATATATATATATATATATATATATATATATATATATATATATATATATATATATACGAGGGTCATCCGGAAAGTAGTACCCGTTCGTGAAATAAAGACACAAAAGTAAATATTAACAAGCATAAAAAATTTTATTTGAAAGAGGATACTTTAAACTACTTCTCAACATAATCTCCAAGCAAATTAAGGCATTTGTCATAACGTGTGACAAGTTTCTGTATTCCTGCTGCATAGTCCTTCGCCGCCAGCTCATTGAGATAAAGGGTCACTCCTTCTTTAAGTTCTTCATCGCTGTCAAATCTTTTTCCTGCCAAAAAGTCTTTAAGCTTTGTAAAGAGATGAAAATCTGAAGGGGCCAAGTCCGGGCTATACGGTGGATGGTCGAAAGTTTCCCATTTGAATTGCTGCAAAAGTTTTTGTGTTATCCCAGCTGCATGAGGCCTGGCATTGTCATGAACGAGAATGACACCAGTAGACAATAGACCTCGCCGCCGATTTTGTATTGCCCGCCGTAATTTCTTTAATGTTTCACAATACGCATTGGCATTAATAGTGTCTCCACGGGCCATAAAATCAATAAGCAATACACCTCGTCGATCCCAGAAAATGGTTGCCATGAGTTTCCTGGTGGACAGAACTGTCTTGAATTTTTTTGGTGAATGAGCATGATGCCACTCCATTGACTGTCGTTTACTCTCAGGTGATGCATAACAAACCCATGTTTCGTCACCAGTAATTATACGAGTCAAGAAAGAGTCTCCTTCATCAGAATAACGTCCCAAAAACGTCAGTGCTGCAGCCATACGCTTGGTTTTGTGCTCATCTGTAAGCATGCGAGGGACCCATCTTGCACAAATTTTTGCATAATGCAGATGGTGTTTAACAATTTCATGAACAATTGTTCGAGAAACATTGGGAAAATGCTCACAGATGTCATCAATTGTGACGCGCCGATCGTTCCTCACGAATTCGTCAACTGAGCTCACCAGTTGGTCTGTAATGACAGACGGTCTCCCCGAACGCTCATCGTCGTGTGTGTTCCCCCTCCCCATGTTGAAGTTGCGACACCACCGCCGAACAGACGACTCGTCCATTACATTGTCTCCATACACCTCCTTTAATTGGCGATGAATATCACATGGGCGAACGTTTCTTGCATTGAGGAATTTAATCACTGCCCTCACTTCACAACTGGCGGCGTTCTCAATTTTTTTAAACATTGTAAACAATCACAGAAACAACACAGGCAATGCTAGCGTCACGCAACTTGGCTCAGAGAAGGCAGACAAGCCACTGAAGCTATCTGACCTCGTCCAGCGGCTACTCGCGTCGTCAGCACTTCATGCGGCACGAACGGGTACTACTTTCCGGATGACCCTCGTATGATGACCCCTAGAGCTGTGCTGGCGGGAGTAATAATAATTACTCCTGGAAGGGTCACCCATGCCAGATAGGTCGAAGGTTGGGAGCCAGACGAAAGGTAGTCCACGCAGCGTCTGTTCCTCAGTGAGGCGGCTGCAATGGCGTCTGACCCCAGTGGGGCGGCCATTAAGTGATGGTGTCACGTGAAAAACACTATTCAGGAAGGCAACGGGAAACCACCTCAATTATCATTCCCAAGAAAATATGATGGACGCAAAACAGAAATTGAGTCGTGGCAACTGCGGGACTCGGCCCAAGGGGCGTGTGTCGTGCCCGGCAGCGGGGGAGGCAAGGCTTCCGCGGTCGTCATCCCACGAAATCCTTGCGGGGGAGAAATAACAGCAGCAGGACAGAAGATGCAGAAGAAGACGAAAGTAGTTAGAATAGGAACCTGGAACGTCAGGACAATGTTGAGGAGAGGCAAATTAGAAAATATTAAGCGAGAGATGGAAAGAGGTAATATAGATGTTTTAGGTCTCTGCGAGGTGAGATGGAAGGATAGCGGTGATTACTGGAGTGACAATTATAGAGTGATATACAGCGGCGGGGACGAGAGCCAACGAGGGGTTGCCGTAATTTTAAATAAAGGGTTAGGAAGAAGCGTAGTCAACATGGAGCAAGCGACAGATAGAATTTTACTCGTAGAGATTAAAGCAGAGCCAACGAACTTGGTCATTGTTCAGGTAT
Source organism: Hetaerina titia (assembly GCA_037158775.1). Lineage (NCBI taxonomy): Eukaryota > Metazoa > Arthropoda > Insecta > Odonata > Calopterygidae > Hetaerina > Hetaerina titia. The sequence goes on from CM073771.1 coordinate 119,467,356, forward strand.
ACATGCCACCGAGCAACCACAAGGAGGAAGAAGTCGATAGGATGTACGATGTGTTAGAGGATATCATCGCGAGTGTTCCTGCCACAAATAAAGCCAAAGAAGAATGGTGGAAAACGCAATGCGAGAAGATGGAAAATTTACAGAAGAAGGGTGAAATTGGTGCTCTATACAGCAAGGTTAAGTTATTATCGGGAAGTAAGAAGGCAAGATCTGTGCTAACAGTGAAAGATAAGGGGGTAAGATAATAGTTGAACCAGGAAAAATCCAAGAGAGATGGAAGGAATATATAGAAACACTTAATGGTAAAGAACTTAGGCCGACAAGGTTAGACATAGAAAAGGAACATGACGTAGAAGAAGATAGCTTAGGTCCAGGCATACTCGACGATGAAATAGAAAGAGCACTAAAGGAGATGAAAGCAAATAAGGCCGTGGGGGTGGACAACATTCCTGTAGAAATGTTGAAATGGTTAGAAAAAGGTGGAAAGAAGGCCATATATGGACTGATTCGTAGAATTTATGAGGAAGGAAACTGGCCGGAAGATTTTGTGAGATCGGTGTTAATTCCTATTCCAAAAAAGGCAATGTCTACGTCATGTGAGGATTACAAAACAATAAGTTTGATATCCCACGCAGCTAAAGTTATTCTCAGGATCATCAACAAAAGGATAGAGAGTAAGGCAAATGATTACTTAGGGGATGATCAGTTTGGGTTTAGGAAAGGAAGAGGTACGCGTGATGCCATTGCAGTAATGAGATCACTAATCGAGAGGAATATAGAATACAATCAGGACGTTTTTGCCTGTTTTGTAGATTTCGAAAAAGCGTTTGATAGAGTGAATTGGGAAAAATTAATGCTTGTATTGCAGAAAATAGGAATGGATTGGAGGGACAGGAGACTGATCCGCAACCTGTACATGTCTCAGACTGCTCAGGTGCGAGTGGGGAACGGAGAGTCCGGATGGGCAGTGTTAAGAAGAGTTGTAAGGCAGGGTTGCCCATTGTCACCGTTACTGTTCAACGTATATGTAGAGGAAATGATTAAAGAGGCATGGGAAGAACTGGAGGTAGGAATGAAAGTCGGAGGGGAATTCGTAAAATCGGTTAGGTTTGCTGATGACCAAGCATTTGTTGCTCAGTCAGCCAAGGGGTTGCAAGCATTGCTGAATGAATTGAAGGTTCAGTGCGATAAATGTGGGATGAGAATCAATATTAATAAAACCAAGGTTATGCGATTTTCCAGAAAGAAAAAGGCTAAGCTAAATATTAAAATAGGTCGGGAAAAAGTAGAGCAGGTAGAACAGTTTACATATCTCGGAAGTGTTTTGGACCAATACGGTCAAAGTAGTAGGGACGTAAGGAGAAGAATTGCGCTAGGCAAGGAGGCTTTCTCAAGGAGGAGGGAGTTGATGACGGGGACGTTGAGTAGGGATGTTAAGACAAGACTCGTAAAAACTCTGATATGGAGAGTAGCTATGTATGGTGCGGAAACGTGGTCACTGAAGCAGGAGGATAGACGTAGATTGGAGGCTTTTGAAATGTGGGTGTGGAGAAGGATGGAGAAGGTGAAATGGACCGAAAGGAAAACCAGTGAGGAAGTACTGGAGATGGTGGGTGAGGAGAGGGGTTTGTTGAGAGAAATCCTATGGAGGCAAGAAAAATGGATGAAAGGCGTATTGAGCGGTAGTGGAATGTTGAAGAAGGTAATAGAGGGGAGAATGTTGGGCAAGCGAGGAAAGGGTAGGAACAGGATAGGGATGTTGGATGGGATGAAGGGAGGAAAGAAGTACACAGAGATGAAGAGGGACCTGATGTAGTTTAGGTTGCTGGATTGGGTTTTGTTTGGAGTTACAAAATATTTATTTGATAGTAGTGACCATCCAAAAACCTACCTTAACCGGTAGATTACCTAATAATAATAATATATATATAATATATATATATATATTCATTCAAATTGAAATAGAGATAAGGAAAATGGTAAAGGAACACATATAAAGGACAAACACAACAGAGGTGGGGATGGCGGATGTGAGCAGATCACGAATGTAAAAAATTTTCCTCGACCGGGACTTGAACACCGGATCTCTCCACTTGCCGGGCGGATGCTCTAAACCACCTGAGCTATCGAGGAAGAGTACTTTTACATTGAAATCTGCGATCTTATAAAGCGCCAAAGTGCTCCGAATCATTAACCAGAAGATGGCGTTAGGGAGCTGTTACACCCACCAAAGGAGAAATTGACAAACACAAGAGGAGAATGGACAGTAGGTTAGCAAGCATACAACATCATAAAGGATAGGAACGGTGCGTTTCATGGCACGCATAGCCAGAAGAAGAGACGAGCCACATTGGCCAAATACACATTCAAACACGAAATACCGCCATATGGCGAATACTCTCTCGGCGAATACCGGATCTCTCCACTTGCCGCCCGGCAAGTGGAGAGATCCGGTGTTCAAGTCCCGGTCGAGGAAAATATTTTTACATTCGTGATCTGCTCACATCCGCCATCCCCACCTCTGTTGTGTTTGTCCTTTATATGTGTTCCTTTACCATTTTCCTTATCTCTATTTCAATTTGAATGAATATTTATTCGCCATATGGCGGTATTTCGTGTTTGAATGTATATATATATATATATGGCGGTATTTCGTGTTTGAATGTATATATATATATATACATTCAAACACGAAATACCGCCATATGGCGAATAAATATTCATTCAAATTATAGATTATAAACATAGATTATATATATATATATATATATATATATATATATATATATAAATTAATGCGTGTATTGCAGAAAATAGGAATGGATTGGAGGGACAGGAGACTGATCCGCAACCTGTACATGTCTCAGACTGCTCAGGTGCGAGTGGGGAACGGAGAGTCCGGATGGGCAGTGTTAGGAAGAGGTGTAAGGCAGGGTTGCCCATTGTCACCGGTACTGTTCAACGTATATGTAGAGGAAATGATTAAAGAGGCATGGGAAGAACTGGAGGTAGGAATGAAAGTCGGAGGGGAATTCGTAAAATCGGTTAGGTTTGCTGATGACCAAGCATTAGTTGCTCAGTCAGCCAAGGGGTTGCAAGCATTGTTGAGTGAATTGGAGGTTCAGTGCGATAAATATGGGATGAGAATCAATATTAATAAAACAAAGGTTATGCGATTTTCCAGAAAGAAAAAGGCTAAGCTAAATATTAAAATAGGCGGGGAAAGAATAGAGCAGGTAGAGCAGTTTACATATCTCGGAAGTGTTTTGGACCAATACGGGCAAAGTGGTAGGGACGTAAGGAGAAGAATTGCGCTAGGCAAGGAGGCTTTCTCAAGGAGGAGGGAGTTGATGACGGGGACGTTGAGTAGGGATGTTAAGACAAGACTCGTAAAAACTCTGATATGGAGCGTAGCTATGTACGGCGCGGAAACGTGGTCGCTGAAGCAGGAGGATAGACGTAGATTGGAGGCTTTTGAAATGTGGGTGTGGAGAAGAATGGAGAAGGTGAAATGGACCGAAAAGAAAACAAATGAGGAAGTACTGGAAATGGTGGGTGAGGAGAGGGGTTTGTTGAGAGAAATCCTATGGAGGCAGGAAAAATGGATGAAAGGCGTATTGAGCGGTAGTGGAATGTTGAAGAGGGTAATAGAGGGGAGAATGTTGGGCAAGCGAGGTAAGGGTAGGAACAGGATAGGGATGTTGGACGGGATGAAGGGAAGAAAGAAGTACACCGAGATGAAAAGGGACCTGATATAGCTTAGTTGCTAGGTGGGGAGTCACAAAATGTTTATTTGATAGTTGTGTCCATCCAAAAACCTACCTTAACCGGTAGATTACCTAATAATAATATATATATATATATATATATATATATATATATATATATATATATATATATATATATATATATATATACACTTTTTTGGAAAACCCACAAACGTGTAATGTAAATCCACTGATAGTCACAACAAACACAGAAACCAAAACACACAAAAGAAGGACTCACTGGTTCTCGAATTTTCGGTGGTCCAACCACCTTTCTCAAGAGGAATTAGGAACAGAACTGAGGCAGAGGAGGGCCCGAAAGCAGTGGTAGGAAGGAGAAGGGGAAATGGGGGAAAAGAGGGGAAAAGAAAGGAAAAGGGGGGAAAAAAGGGGGGAAGGCATTCGAGGTGAGGAGTTTGGAGGGGTAGTGTATGGCGCGGGAATTTTAAAAAAGGTGGGGATGATATGGAAGTTGTTGGGGGCGGAGGGGGATGAAATTATATGCATAAAGGGGGCAATTAATGTCTAATATTAATACCTGGGCGATTCCAGGAATCCAAGAGCCAGATGAAAGCTAGCTCTAATGTTTTGAGTTTCAGTGGAGGGTCTGAGTGTGGGAGGGATGCTAAGACGGATACTTTAAAACATTGGTCAAAGGCAGTGTTGTGTTCGGAGGCATGTTTTTATTTATTTTTTTATTTATTTATTATCGACTTAATTGGGCGAGGTTGAGACTTAATAGTCCCTAGTATGTTTGGGGATTGGGAGCATACCAATAAGGGAGGAATTGTTGCATGAGGCTCTATGATTATTGATTCTAATATTGAGGGGTGTGGTACACTGTCCAATGTAAAAGGCAGGGCAAAGTTGGCACTTGAGTAGGTAGACAACATTGCTGGAGGTACACGAGGAGTAGGGAATTGGTGGGAGAGAGTTAAAGAGCGGGTGGGAGAGGGATGGGATTCTGGTTAGGAAAATAGGACATGTTTTGCATCTAGGTTTATTGCAGGGTCTGGGAGTGATTTTGGAACGGGGCGAGGATTTAAGAAGTGGATTGGTAGATTTTAGAAGATCTGATAGATTGGCGGGGCGTTTGAAAGTGACCGAGGGGCATTTGGGGAAAAGGTTGGTGGTGGAATTGTGGTTTTTGAGGATAGGATAGAGGTCCTTTAGGATAGAACGCAGAGATTCTAGGCCAGGGAGAAACGTGGTACAAATTGAAAGAGGGTGGTTTTTCGCGGTGGGGGAAGGTCTGGGAGTGTAAGTATGTCTACGGATCCTCTTATTCAGGAGGGATTCAGGATAACCTCGTTTGAGGAGGGAATGGTGTAAAATCTATGAGGAAATTGTCTAGGGAGTCAGGGTCATTGCAAATTCTGTGTCCCCTTATGGAAAGGGAATAAGGAATGGAACGTTTGGTGTGGTATGGGTGACAGCTGCTAAAATGTAAGTACTGTTGTTTATTTGTGGGTTTTATATGTACGGATGTGTGAAATTTATGGTCTACAAATGATATGTTTACATCTAGGAAGGTGATTTGGGAGGAGGAAACTGTAGACGTGAAGGAGATAGAGGACGAAGCATTAAGGTTGGAAATGAAAGTTTTCAGGGAATCAGGACCATGTGGCCAGAGAAGGAAAATATCGTCAATATATCTGAGCCACAATAGCGGTTTCAGGGGTTGTTGTGACAGGAATTTATTCTCCGCGAGACCAAGAAAGAGGTTTGCATTGGACGGGCTGAACCTGCTACCCATGGCACAACCCTTGATTTGTAGGTAGAAATTATCATTAAAGGAGAAGGAATTGCGGGTAAGAATGAACTCGGAAAGGCTGAGGAGAAAATCTGTGCTGGGGATGTGTGGCTCAGGGCGTTGGGAGAGGTAGTGTTGGAGGGCGGAGAGACCTTCTGAGTGGGGAATGGATGTGTACAGGGACGTGGCATCTATAGTGGCCATAATGATCTCGGCATCTGGATATATATATCGGCATCATATATATATATATATATATATATATATATATATATATATATATATATATATATATATATATATATATATATATATATATATATATATATATATATACGAGGGTCATCCGGAAAGTAGTACCCGTTCGTGAAATAAAGACACAAAAGTAAATATTAACAAACATAAAACATTTTATTTGAAAGAGGATACTTTAAACTACTTCTCAACATAATCTCCAAGCAAATTAAGGCATTTGTCATAACGTGTGACAAGTTTCTGTATTCCTGCTGCATAGTCCTTCGCCGCCAGCTCATTGAGATACAGGGTCACTCCTTCTTTAAGTTCTTCATCGCTGTCAAATCTTTTTCCTGCCAAAAAGTCTTTAAGCTTTGTAAAGAGATGAAAATCTGAAGGGGCCAAGTCCGGGCTATACGGTGGATGGTCGAAAGTTTCCCATTTGAATTGCTGCAAAAGTTTTTGTGTTATCCCAGCTGCATGAGGCCTGGCATTGTCATGAACGAGAATGACACCAGTAGACAATAGACCTCGCCGCCGATTTTGTATTGCCCGCCGTAATTTCTTTAATGTTTCACAATACGCATTGGCATTAATAGTGTCTCCACGGGCCATAAAATCAATAAGCAATACACCTCGTCGATCCCAGAAAATGGTTGCCATGAGTTTCCTGGTGGACAGAACTGTCTTGAATTTTTTTGGTGAATGAGCATGATGCCACTCCATTGACTGTCGTTTACTCTCAGGCGATGCATAACAAACCCATGTTTCGTCACCAGTAATTATGCGAGTCAAGAAAGAGTCTCCTTCATCAGAATAACGTCCCAAAAACGTCAGTGCTGCAGCCATACGCTTGGTTTTGTGCTCATCTGTAAGCATGCGAGGGACCCATCTTGCACAAATTTTTGCATAATGCAGATGGTGTTTAACAATTTCATGAACAATTGTTCGAGAAACATTGGGAAAATGCTCACAGATGTCATCAATTGTGACGCGCCGATCGTTCCTCACGAATTCGTCAACTGAGCTCACCAGTTGGTCTGTAATGACAGACGGTCTCCCCGAACGCTCATCGTCGTGTGTGTTTCCCCTCCCCATGTTGAAGTTGCGACACCACCGCCGAACAGACGACTCGTCCATTACATTGTCTCCATACACCTCCTTTAATTGGCGATGAATATCACATGGGCGAACGTTTCTTGCATTGAGGAATTTAATCACTGCCCTCACTTCACAACTGGCGGCGTTCTCAATTTTTTTAAACATTGTAAACAATCACAGAAACAACACAGGCAATGCTAGCGTCACGCAACTTGGCTCAGAGGAGGCAGACAAGCCACTGAAGCTATCTGGCCTCGTCCAGCGGCTACTCGCGTCGTCAGCACTTCATGCGGCACGAACGGGTACTACTTTCCGGATGACCCTCGTATATATAGCTTCAGCATTACACGCTCTTGGTGTTTCGCGACTGAAGACTTACATCAAGCAGATTCCACCTAGGCCAATAAGTTATTATCCAATCTATTATCCAATAGATATCTATTATCCAATAGAATTACAAAGTATCACTTTATCCGCTTAAAACAGGAGTTAGAAATCATTTCAAAAGGGAATAAAGAGGAGAGAATGGGATCGGCCATTTATCGCTGTTAACTACGACCTCCTTGAATTTGTGAATAAAAATGCTTTCGTAGGCGTCCAAAAGGTGGTTGGGAGTCTGTTTGATAAGTTTCATTTCGTTTTCTGATGTTTGATGGTCTTCCTTGAGTAAATGTTGGGCAATGCTTGATTTGTCTGGTCTGTTATATCTGTAATGGGCTATGTGCTCTTTGAATCTAGTTTTAAAGTTCCTCCGAGTCTGGCCGATGTAAGATGAATCGCAAGAGGAGCAATTGATTTTGTAAATACCGGACTTGTTTGAGGCGTCGATTTTGTCTTTAGTATTACCTAATAAATGTTTTAATTTGTTATTGCTGCTAAATGATACATTCGTATTGACGGTTTTGAAAATCTTTCCTAACCCTTTTGTTAATTGTGGGTGGAATGGAAGTTTGATGTACCGAGGGGTTTCATGCTGTGTGAGGGTGGTTGTGTTTTGAACTAGTTTTTTATGTTTGTGCTTTTTTACTAGGTTATCGATAATCGACTCTTTAAAACCATTCTTAATAGCGATCAGTTTGATGTTCTTCAATTCTTTGAAATAGTTGTTTCTATTCAAGGGAATATTTACTAATCTGTGTACAAGAGCATGGAAGGCGCCAAGTTTGTGACTGTGGTGTGTGAACGAATCATGGTGTATGTAGTTGTTGGTATGTGTTGGTTTGCGATACACGTCGTATGTTATTTTAATATTTCTTGTTAATAGCAGATCAAGGAATGGGAGTTGGTTATTTTTTTCCAGTTCGTATGTAAATTTAATCGATGGGAAAAGGCTATTTAAGTCATCGATGAACTGCTCTATGTTGTATTTCGTGGTGTCGAAAATTGCAAAAATATCGTCGACGTATCTAACAAAAACGGAAGGGAAATAACTGAATTTATTTTTGAACTCCGTCTCAAAGTGGGTCATAAATACGTTTGCTATGAATGGGGAAAGGGGGTTTCCCATCACCGTACCATATTTTTGTTGATAAAACTTATCTTGGAATTGAAAAAAGTTTTGGTTCATGACTAGGTTAGTTAGTCTGATATATTCGTCAATTAACTTAGGATCTAGTTGTATTGACGTTAACCATACTTTTAGCGAGTTGATTGCTATGTCTAATAGTACACTCGGGAATAGGTTTGAAACATCGAAAGATACCATGACTTCCCCTTGACTGAAAATGTGACTTTTGGTATGGTTTACGAAATCTCTTGTGTTATTTAGGGAATGGGGGCTAGGCAAATCCAATTTGTTAAATTCACAGACCAGCCATTTAGATATTAGATGTGTGGGCGAATCTATGCCTGAAACTATGGGTCTCATGGGGAAACCAGTTTTATGAACTTTAGGTAAGCAATAAAGTCTTGGTAAAATAGGATTAGACACTGAGAGTTTAAATTTAATTCTTTTATCAATGAGGAATGGGCAATCGTTAAGCACATTTTTAACTTGAGTTACAAGCTTATTAAGGGGATTCTTTTTTACTTCAACATATGGTCCAGATGATATTAAGTTGTTTACTTTATCAAAATAATCTACTTTATTCAAAATGACGCAGAGGTTACCTTTGTCTGCTTTCATGTAGAAACAATTTTTCCTTTTTAAAGAGGATACCATGTGATTTAAATTCTGTGAGTACAGTTTGCGTTGGAAGACCGGGTGGTTGAGGTTATTTTTAATCTGATTTTCACAAGCTTTCCGTACAAAATCTTTAGTGGGAATGTCAAATGGATACAGAGATCCTTCTATATGAGCAATTAAATCATCCAAGGGGACATTGTTCGGCTGTATACTAAAGTTTAAACCATGATTGAGTAATTTCAACTCTTAACTTTCAACTCTCGGTACATCAAACTTCCATTCCACCCACAATTAACAAAAGGGTTAGGAAAGATTTTCAAAACCGTCAATACGAATGTATCATTTAGCAGCAATAACAAATTAAAACATTTATTAGGTAATACTAAAGACAAAATCGACGCCTCAAACAAGTCCGGTATTTACAAAATCAATTGCTCCTCTTGCGATTCATCTTACATCGGCCAGACTCGGAGGAACTTTAAAACTAGATTCAAAGAGCACATAGCCCATTACAGATATAACAGACCAGACAAATCAAGCATTGCCCAACATTTACTCAAGGAAGACCATCAAACATCAGAAAACGAAATGAAACTTATCAAACAGACTCCCAACCACCTTTTGGACGCCTACGAAAGCATTTTTATTCACAAATTCAAGGAGGTCGTAGTTAACAGCGATAAATGGCCGATCCCATTCTCTCCTCTTTATTCCCTTTTGAAATGATTTCTAACTCCTGTTTTAAGCGGATAAAGTGATACTTTGTAATTCCGCAGATTTTCAGAGTCTGTGGAATTACAAAGTATCATTTCAAATTTCCGTTGGACTTAGTACTTAACCCCCCCCCTTATTACTTCTTCCCGTTCCACCCATCCCATTGGTTTCTGTTCGCCCCACCTTCCTCCCTTCCCCCCCCTCCCCCCCTTCCCCCCCCCTTCCTCTTTGCCAATAAGTTTAAAGTATTCCATCTTCCCACTAATCCTATTGGTCCCCTATCTCCTACATCCTTTCCACAGTCACTATATATACTACCTTGATCAAAAAGTTCCCGGAATTTATTCAGAAAATTACAAGTTTATTCATCTAAATCTATATTGTCCCCTTCAAAGTAATCCCCATCGACTGCAACACACTTATGCCAGCGCTTGATCCAATCCTCGAAACATTTTTTATATTCGGTTTTCGGTATGTCCATCAGTGCTTCCTGCGATGTTTCCATTACTTCCTCTCGGCTGCTAAAACGCGTTCCCCGTAATGATTTTTTAACTCGATTGAACAGAAAGAAGTCACAGGGAGCCAAATCAGGTGAATTCGGTGGCTGTTGGATGGTATTTGTTGCATTTTTCGTCAAAAAATTACGAATAATGATAGCACTGTGCGACGGTCTCGACGCACTGTGCGACGATTTCTGGTCTCTTTCGGCGAATTGCTTCACGCAAACGTCTCATAACGCCCAAATAATACTCTTTGTTTACTGTCTGGCCTTCTGGCAAAAATTCATGATGCACTACACCGTTGTAATCCATGAAAACCGTCAGCATTGCCTTCTTTTTTGACTGAAAACGACGTGGTTTTTTTGGTCTCGGCTCATTTGGTGAACGCCATTCACTTGCCTGATGTCTGGATTGCGTGTCGTACTCATAAACCCACGTCTCGTCTCCAGTAATGATCCTTTTGATGAATGTGGGATCGGATTCAGCCTCGCAAATCATGTCTTTTGCGACGTCAACACGGTCTCTTTTTTGCATGAAATTGAGGTCTTTTGGCACCAACTTTGCTGCTACACGACGGAAACCCAAATCATTAACCACAATGTCTTGGGCGGATCCATAGGCAATGTTCAAGTCCTCCGCTATTTCTCTGATGGTTAATTTGCGGTTATTGACCAACATTTCTTTTACTTTATCAATTTTTTCACCGACTTTCGATGTAGATGGTCTGCCACTGCGTTCATCATCTTCGATTGACTCACGACCACTTCTGAACCGCTCGTGCCACTGGTAAACGACCGTTTTTTTAGAGAATCGTTGCCGAAACACTTTTCCAACATTTCCAACGTCCGTGCGCCACTAAATCCGTTTTTTACGCAAAATTTAATACCGTTGTTGCAAATTTAAATCCATTTCTGCAATTGTAAAAAACGCCAACACACACAGAGATAGATGTACTCTTGGCTACGTAACTTTTGCAAATGTCAAGTTATGACACTAAGATTTAAAGGGAATATCAACAACAGATGTACCAATTTAACAAAAAAAACAGAACTCAAATCGGAACGATGGGAGCGCCACACGGTGGTTATTCCGGGAACTTTTTGTTCAAGGTAGTATTTGACGTCTGTCTTCGGTAGTTTACTATCAACCTTGTGTTGGAGGTGTTTTTTTCCCTTCAGTTCGCTGAAGAGGGCCACTTTGTGGCCGAAACACGCATGTTCGACGCTATCCTCGTCTGCGCTCTATCGTTTCAGATTCTCCCAGAAGTTGGGCCCTTTGAGTGCGTGTGTGTGTGCTTCTTGAGTGCTAGTGTGTGTGATTGGTTTGTGCTCGTCCTTCGTGGATAGTCACGGAGTGTGTGCTTGTAATACATCCTGGTATCCTTAACGGGGTCTTCCTTACAGCCTCGTGAAGGATTACATTTCCACCTGGAATCTTTAACGAAGTCTCACAGCTTCGTGAAGGATTCCAGACAGGATAGTGTGTGTGTGACTGTGTGTGGTCCCTAGCGTGGATTAATTTCCCGTAAACCACCACAGAGGGTATTCTTGGTCGAGAGGTTGTGGTTGGTTCCCGCGAATACCAACACAACAATTTGGTCTGACGAGAGTTGCGACTGTTTTTTACGGCCAGTGGAGTTTTTCCCCTTATTATTATTTAACCTAGAGGCCATAGAGCTCTTGAATTCTTGCTACAATAATATATGTGTTCGGTTTCGATACGAGCGGTTAGAGCATTCTCCCGGCAAGATGAAATATCCGGTGTTCAAACCTCTGTCAAGGAAATATTTTTACCCTCGTGATCTGCTGGATTCTGCCTTCGTCACCTCTCCTGTGTTAGTCCTTCATATGTGTTCCTATCTTCTTTTCATTATATCTATTTCCATGTGAATGAATATGAATATATATTATTTTTATTCATCCACAAAGTCGGTATTGAGGTTGGACAGGTTGTGATTTAATGTTCCACTCGTTCAATAATCTTATAATGTACTTACCGAAATCCGTTTAAAAATTACCCCTGGTTGTTCTGAACGAGAACTGTACCGATAGAAGTCTTGAAAAGTGCAATGTCCCAGTGGCGCGAGGGATTGGCTTCACATCGAACGTATTATGTATCCCTTAATGTAGCGTCGCAGCGGAAGCATCAGAATCCCTTCGCATCCCATGAGCCCGATATGCCTGCGCTCCCGCCGCGAAACAGGAATAACCTCCGTCCTTCGTTCATAAATGCGGAATTTTGCTTAGTCACCGTCACGACTGAGTCGTTGGTTTTCGATTCCGTGGCCTTTCCCAACCCCTGATCATGGACCCGCCTCCATTCCCCCCCACCTCTCTCTGCACGCCGACATTTCGTCTTGAGGGGGTTCTGCAAGTGGGTTTTGGGACCACAGAAAATGAAGAGGTGGAAATGGGAATTGCGTTGAATGATCTGAATTTATTTGGCGGAATGATCCCAAGGGAACAGGCCGAGTGACTCGAGTGTGACGTGAAGCGGAAATGCCGACCCGTTTTACCTCGCCTTCGCCGAATATTTGGTTCAATGAATAATTTAATATTTCTATAGCCATAACTTTGGTAATATTAATATTTTTAGTGCACTGCAAGCCACTGCTACGGTGTGTGGTAGGGGGTGAATACAAACCAGACTAATTTTTACCCGAATATTTTTGCCCGTACCACGGTCCGACAATGTTATTCTGGTTCTTTATCGTTCGTAGGAAGTATGGCATCTTAAATCTGTCTGTTCTACGCTTAATCTCTCTAATTTTATTGAAATTATCTCTCCTACCTTAGTAAGACCGGGGGTTATAATACATGCTCAATATCACTGCTAAAGAGACGTCTCTCCAGTATGCAAGAGCTTCAATCTCTAATTTAACCTTTGCTCCATTGAGTGATTCCCAGCCTAGCTGCTCTAATATTTTGGATACGCTAATAAGTTTATCATAACAGCGTTTTGCAAATCTAGCTCCTCTACGCTGCACGCGATCTAATTCGGTAATCAATCCGACTTCGTGAGGGGTCCCACTTATGCTAGAATCCTGTAATCATTGAAGCCTAACGAGCGAAAGATGTGATTTCTCTTGACCTCTTCATCACATTTACCCAGTATTCCTCTTATCATTTCGCGGGTGTTTCTTTTCGAGAATACTGTGTTTCTCATGTTTGGTCCTCGCGACTGAAATTTGGTTGACTTCAGCCCTCCTCAATCTCTCCTATTCCCAGTGCTATGTCCTTTCCGTTTCATATATCTCTCTGTTTGAACTAAGAATATGCCTCACCCGAAGGTTTTCACATCCCCTGATTGTGACCATATCTTCTTCTCTCTGATTGCCAATATTTTCTCATTATCACGAATGCCTCTGCGGCTTGAATGAGATTAGTTGTGTTCTGAAACCTCTTCTGACTCTTGTTGCTATTTTACACGTTTCACAGAAGCAGAATGCTCCTTCCTCTCTTTGGGACGTCACCGTCATCTTCATTTGCTCGATGTGCATGCGCGTCGAATGATGGGATGTTACGATGAATGTGTGCACTGCTGTGGATTGGGGTTTGCATGTGTGTGTTGGTTTTGAATGCGATATTTCTTTTTTCATTTTTTGGGTGGTGATCTAACACCCCCCGCCACACGCCCTTGCGGCGGCTTGCGGGGTATTATGTAGATATAGATGAGATGTGTCTTGTGCTGTCCACGTGTGCGTGTGGATGTTCCCAACCTCCTTTTCGGAATTGAAAGCGCACCGAGCAGACTGCGTAAGATCCACCGGATTTAATAAATAGGCGTTACCGGTTAAAGAGAAAACTTAAGACGAGAAAATAATGGGGCGAAGGAAGTGTGATGGGAAATGCAGTGAAATCATATGGAGAATTTGCAAAGGAAGCAAGAAACAGATGCGCTGTACGGAGAGGTGAAAGTACAACCAGGAGTTAGGAAGAGAAAAACCATTGCACACTATTGGGGATACAACAGGAAGATCATTTATCGAATGAGGAATAACTCAAGAAGGGCAAGGAAATTAGGCCAGCAAACTTAGATATAATGAGAATGTGACGTAGAGGGGAATGCCTTAGGTCCAGGTATCCTTGATTGAGAGAAAGAAGGGGTATTAAGGGAATCGGAGTGAAGAAAGTTTGTTAGGACACCTAATTGGGCCGAATTGTACTATTAATGGGGGAAGAATTCAGCCGGATGACTTCTTTAGATAACTCGTAGCTCCCAACCCTAAAATGGGAACGGCATCCCTGTGTGAAGAATACAGAACAATGTGTTTGAATTCCAACGTAAAGGTGGTTCTCGGGATCATCAATAAGGGAATGAAGAGCAGGGCTAATGATTATCTCAGAGATGATCAGTCTTGGTCCAGAAATGGGAGATACATGCGTGATGCCTCAACAGTAATGAGGTCACTAAGAGAGAGGACCACATAATGTAATCAGGATGTATGTATTTTTCTGTTTCTAAGGCTTTGAAAGAGTTGAAATTGATAGATTGAATGGGATAGAATTAGTGAATGTTTTGCGGAAAACAGGAATGGATTGGAGGGACAGGAGACTGATCCGCAACCTGTACATGTCTCAGACTGCTCAGGTGTGAGTGGGGAACGGAGAGTCCGGATGGGCAGTGTTAGGATGAGGGGTAAGGCAGGGTCGTCCATGAGGAAATGGTTAAACTCAACGCATGTCATCATTTCCCTCTTTCTGATTAAAGACTCTTTGTCCAGTGCAATTCATCTCCTTACGTCCGTGCCACTTTGACCGCGTTGGTCTAAAACACTTCCGAGATACGTAAACTGTTCTACCTGCTCTAGTTTTCCCTTCTATTTTTATGTTAAGCTTCGCCTTTTTTTCTTTCTGAAAAACCGCACAACCTTTGCTTTATTATTATTGATTCCCATCCCATATCTATTGCACTGAACCTTCAATTCACTCAGCAATGCTTGCAACCCCTTGGCTGACTGAGCAACTAATGCTTGGTCATCAGCAAACCTAACCGATTTTACGAATTCCCCTCCGACTTTCATTCCTACCTCCAGTTCTTCCCATGCCTCTTTAATCATTTCCTCCACATATACGTTGAACAGCACCGGTGACAATGGGCAACCCTGCCTTACACCTCTTCCTAACACTGTCCATCCGGACTCTCCGTTCCCCACTCGTACCTGAGCAGCCTTGACAGATGTACAGGTTGCGGATTAGCCTCCTGTCCTTCCAATCCACTTATCGAAATCCACATAATCGTTATTTTGTTTACATTTATTCTCATCTCACGCATATTTTACTGGCCTGCCGTTGCCCTCAGCAATACTTGCAACCATTTGGCTGGCTGGAATTTCTCTCGTCAGCACACCTCTAGTGGTCATCAGAACACACTAGCCCTTCCACCACGTCCATGGTTTGGGATTACTTAAACATGAATACATTTTATTTACATTTGCACGTAAGCACATGTACACATACATATGTACACTCATGCATAGTGATGCAGAGCGTGCAATATCAGGTGTGCTCGAGTAAAGACTTAAAATGTTTTCACCAATTACTTTTTTTTCTCGAGTGTGCGATGCTTACATGTCTTCCTTTTGTAATTGGTTGGGCGTGTCTCCAGGCACGCTGAATATCGCTGATTGGGTGATACTAAAAATTTCATATTGCGAAAAATGACCAAATTTCAATTTTATTAATTTTTTTCATGCAAAAAACTCTCTCCAAGATATCCATTTGGAATTCCCCTTTTGACCGTCACTTGTTAGCTAAGGATAGCATCGATTCCTTTCTCTAGAAATAACTCCAGGCAAGAGGGAGCGTATAAATAATTTCTCTGCCATTGAGTTCCGTATATTGATGTTTTGATGGTTCATCTGCATCTGCATAATACCCCGCAAGCCGCCGCAAGGGCGTGTGGCGGGGGGTGTTAGATCACCACCCGTAAAAGAGAATAAAACCACATGCAAAATTAACACATAACATGCAAACCCATACCTCTAGTGGCGTATACATTCAGGCAAAATCCCTTTCAACTTACACCCAAGCAAATACATATTAATTCAACTCACAAACAATTAAACCATATAATGTAGTAAACTGTATCTATTATGATATCTAATGGTTCGAGGAAAAAACATTTTTTAACTATCCGTTCTACAATAAACCTCCCTGATTTTACGTTGGTGATCTGATTTGCCATAGCAAGTGGGGTCTTTAATATGCCCGTATCATCTTCGGATAAGTAGCCTGCCTCATGTATACGCAGTAAATTTAACATGTATTTAAGCCTACGCTCAACTAGTGGCTCCCATCTTAATTGTTTCAATAGTGTCGTGACACTGCTACCTAATTCATATCAACTTTTCACAAACCTAGCTGCTCTACTTTACACTCGATCTAGTTCCAAAATTAAGTCTACCTTGTGAGGATACCATACGCCCGTGATGTATTCAAGGTGGCATCTAACTAACGTGAAATAACGAAGCTCCTTGAACCTTTCATTACAACTCCCAAGTATTCTTTTTATGAATCCTAACTTTTTGTTAGCTATTCCGCAATTATCACGAATGTGTTTTCCCCAGGATATATAGTATCCATAGTTATCGCTACACCCAAGTATTTTACACGATTCCACGTGTGTAATATTCGTTCCTTGTGTAGCGTATGCGTTTTTTGGTGAAATATTTATGTCCAAAAATTTATTGAAATTCATTTATTCAAATATAATTCTAGCTCCTATGTCTCGCACCACTTTTGAATTGCGTTTAGATCATTACCTATTTATACTGTACTTTATGACTGGATATTTCCCTATACATTACGGCATAATCAGCAAATAGACGAAGCTCACTGGAAACCTTAGGATCGATGTCACATATGTACAAAAGGAACAATAGCGGACCAATAACACATCCTTGTGGGACATCAGATTTTACGCTTGCTGTGGCCCGTGTATTACGATCCTTTGCTCGCGGTCTGTTAAAAAGTTATCAATCCAATCTATTACACATTTATCAATCCCATAGCTTCCCAACTTCCATAACAACTTTTCATGAGGTACTTGGCCGAATGCCTTTTTAAAATCTAGAAATTTAGCATCGACCTGAACATTATTTTCTCCCGAGACCAAAATATCATAAAATAAAAGGGCCAGTTGGGTCTCGCAAGATCTACCCTTCCGAAAATCGTGTTGGTTTTTGTAAATGAATTCTGAAAATCGAGATACTTCATCATTGAACAGACAGTTAGCGCTCTAAAATTTTACATGAGATGGAGATGAGAGAGATTGGTTGATAATTTCTCGGAAATTCTCTATTGCCTTTTTTAAATATGGGTGTATCGTTGGCTATTTTCTAGGCCTTGGGTGCTGCGCGATCATTTAGGGATTTATCAAATGTTATTTTCAGGACAGGCAATAATCAGAAAAGGAAGGTCCTGTATGTATTGTTTCTCGGAGATACGTGATGGCAACATCGTTCGTGAGAACGCTTTGTAAGAATGCGTTAGGAATGTTAGCTTTTCCCTCACTATCAGAATGAATGATATTGTCACAATCTTTTAAGAAAACCACGGTTTGCTTATCGCCTTCTATTTCCCTAACATATGACCAGAACGCGTTAGGGTCACTGTCCAAATATTAGCATAATACTTTACGGTTAAAATCTTTTAAGGCGCCACTTAACTGTGTTTTGCTTTTAATTTTAGAGGATCTATCGTATACTTGTCCAATAAGTGTTTAATCTTCGAGGATGATATGTTCACGCCTGCTTTCTTTAGCCTAACATTCTCTGCTTTCGAAGGGCTTCTCTAACGCCTTTTTTGTAACATCTGGGGTCACGATTTGCTTTAACGTATTTTATAGGGATGAAATCTGTGATGCCGTTTTGCATAATATTTATAAATTGTGTCCAAGTTTCTTCCACTTTGGCGTGACTTCAGCGCGTTTTGAACTCGGGTAGTGAAGAGACAAGATGATTATCAACAATGAAGAAAGTAAATCGTCTTAGGGACTCTCTCGACGGTGTTACGTGCAAGTGGCGGCATGCGTTCGTGTCCCGGGGTCGGGGAGATCTTCAGTTGACATGTACTTCGAAATGATGAGCTTGAGCAATTTATAGAATCTAAAAGCATGAGAGCAGCAGGTTTGGCGGCGATGGACACAAGTACCAAATTAATAGTATTTTTTGACTCCTAACAAAACTCAATCCGGCAAACTAATCTACATCAGGTCCCTCTTCATCTCTGTGTACTTCTTTCCTCCCTTCATCCCATCCAACATCCCTATCCTGTTCCTACCCTTTCCTCGCTTGCCCCACATTCTCCCCTCTATTACCTTCTTCAACATTCCACTACCGCTCAATACGCCTTTCATCCATTTTTCCTGCCTCCATAGGATTTCTCTCAACAAACCCCTCTCCTCACCCACCATCTCTAGTACTTCCTCATTTGTTTTCCTTTCGGTCCATTTCACCTTCTCCATTCTTCTCCACACCCACATTTCAAAAGCCTCCAATCTACGTCTATCCTCCTGCTTCAGTGACCACGTTTCCGCGCCGTACACGTCCCCGTCATCAACTCCCTCCTCCTTGAGAAAGCCTCCTTGCCTAGCGCAATTCTTCTCCTTACGTCCCTACTACTCCGACCTCTAACAATTCCGAAATACGTTAACTGTTCCCCCTGCGCTATTTTAATATTGAACTTTGCCTTTCTCTTTCTGGATCTTTGTTTTATTTATATTTATTCTCAACCCATATCTATCGCCGTTAAACCATCCCATATCGTCCAGTAGGAACAATTTAAGAAATATAATTATTTATGGTGAACAAATAATGTTTATTTTTACGTAATATTGAACTTTATGATGTTTCTGCATGCACACAAACGCTCTTGGGAACAAACCGAACAGCGCCAGCGTAATGCACATGGAGAACACTGCAGCGAACGGAGACATGCTCAAACACCAGTCACAACGTACGAGTATTTTTCATAATGTTCTGGCGGCAATGCCACCCCCGTCGGAGGATGCAGTCTCTCTTCGAGAACGTAATGAGCAGTGATGAAGACTTCGTTCGATTGGTACGGTGTAGGCTGGGCATCCAGCCGACCATTGGGTTGGTTTACGCATGATGATTATGTGCGCGGGATGAGAGCGCCCCCGTCACGGGTGATACCTCTCCCTCCCTCCGCCTCCTCCCACCCTGCCCTCCGCCTCCTCCCACCCCCTCCCCTCCCGCTCCCCACCCACCTCCTTCCTTCGCCCCTCGACCTCATGTCTCACTCGAGAATGGTCGATCGCCACGGCGTGTTTATTTCCGTCCCCACCGGGTCGATCCCTTCCTCGAAATCACTCTCCCTTCCGCTCCACGTCTACTCTCTCCTTCCTCATGTTATTCCATCTGCATCTTACTTTCTGCGAGTCACCATGAAGGCGTATAGCAGGTCACCGGTCGTGAGGGTAATTGTTGAATGGTGTTTCATGGGATTCAACAAGCTCACTGTGTTTCCTGATGATGTGATCTCCCAAAGTGCAAGGGAAATACAATTCCATACACTTGTCCCTTCTGCTTATTCGAAATTCCCTCGACTTTATTCCTTTTGCTCTCGACGACAAGTGTAATTTGGCAAAGTTAGAATTATTTTTTTCGTTCTTCCCTGTGATTTGCTAAAGCCGTACGATTTATTGCTTATGTCGTGCTTGTAAGGCTCGTGTGTTTCTTCGAATGGCTCCCGATGGTATCAGAGGCTATACCATTTTGTATGATGCTTTTCGTTCTTTCATAATGACTCGTTCGTGGCGGGGAAGGGGCAGCTTTCCGTTTTGCAGGCCGGTATTCTTATTAATTCCGAAATTATGTCTTCTGCGAGGCGAGGTGTGGTCTAAAAATGATAGTTAACCTCGCAGAAAACCAATGCAGATGGTCACAGCAAGAACCAAATGATGAAAGCGGTGATTACTGCGAGAATGCTGGTATAAGAATTTGTACGTCTAAGCTAGTGAAATATGTGGAATTCATGTCCTTGGAGAAGTTAATTGACGACGTTGAGTGGAGCAAGGAGATCAAATTAAGGAAAACCCTGGAATTTATTACAACGAGGGAAGAAAAGGCTTTGAAGTGAATTAATGAATGGCGATGAAATCGAGGTGAATGGGAAATAATTCAACGTTCACCTTTCCCCAAATGATGCCGTGTGCCATATTACTATAGCGGATAATCTGGAAGCCCTCCTGGAATTGTGCATTCCATTCGAGGACAAACAAATTTTTGAAAAGCTAAAATTCGAGTGTGCGAAAAAGAAGAGTTTGAAAGCGGACGCTGCGCTAGGAGAGAGATTTAAACGATTGAAATATTTCACCTGTCAGGAGAGTGAAACGATAGCATCACATGCGATGGAAGAAACCCAGGTGGACATCCAGAGGCGATGATGCAGGGTGCGCTCCCAAACTAATGCAACTATTTTTTTAACGTAATTTATTGAACAGATTTGCACAAACACTTAAAATTCTTCAAAGTACTGTCCTTGGGCCTCTACACATTTTTCCCAGCTCCTCCTCGGCTTTTCCCCTGCCCTGACCGGTACGCGCCCTGGAAGGTGTCTTTGGGGACCTCTCGTAAGGTCTTCGTCAAGGCTGACTGGATCTCCTCTGATGACCCTTTTTCGGAGTCTTTCTAGCACATTCACGTAGTAGGCAGCGTTGGCTGTCAGTCCTTGATGGACAAACTCCTGATGGACCACTGTTTCTCTGTCGAAAAACACAATGAGCCACATTTTTGTCGGTTTTGCTGGTTGACGGCCGCCCAGAGCGTTTCTCGTCGTGAACCTCTTTCCGGCCCTCCTTAAAGGCCTTTAACCACCCCGAAACTTGCGAGTAGTGCAGAGCAGAGTCCCGTAAGCCTCACGAATCATTTTGTTTATCTCCTCAAGAGTTTTTTTCAGTTTAGCACAAAACTTAGTAATCGCGTAACGTTGTTCTATCGTCGATTCTATTCTTTTCGTGACACGGTCGGCGCGCAGAACTTTACAATAACTGACGTCCTGCTGCTTCCACAGCCTGAAGAGCACTGAGACCAGTTTTTCGGAAAATTTTAGCGTCCCACCCCACGTACTCAAAGTAGTTTGATCTAACTTCGACCAACAGGAGCGGCGCGGGAAATTCAAATGCATTACTTTTGGAACGCTCTAAGAATATGGTCGTGAGGATGCGGCAACTACTTGTCTCCAATGTGGATATATGGTCACAGACAGACGGGGACAGTTGGAGAAGCGGACGAGGAAGAATTCAAGTCTTATCACCTGGCGCTAATGGTGGCGCCTGAAGATCAGAAGAAAACGGATGCGTGTAATCAACCCACCATAGTGATCAAACCAAGGGTTGGTTTGCATGGTTTGAACTCACACAATACCCAACCATAAGCTGCACGTGGCATTCATGAATGGATTTTTATGTTCCTTTGAAGTAATTTTTTCAATTGTGATAATCAAAAACCTCGAAAAATGGCGATTTAATTAAATTTAGAATGATCCCGCGTGGTCACGTGATTTTGAGAAATAGTAATAAAATTACCTTGCGAATATTTTTTTGCGTCGTTTGAATTGACTAAAATTCTAAATTTATGTTTTCTAATTTTTAAATTATGTTTACAATTAAATTTAATCAATTGAATCATTTTTGTTACTGATTTAATCAATAATTAATTTGGACAGATTCAATGCAAATTGAAGATTGTCTTCGGGAGCAGTTTGAATTTCCTAATATATCCCAGCTCCAGTTTAGTTTCTGTCGTTTCTGCTATTCAGCCTTTTGGAGGAGATACGTGCCAGGCAACGCCACAAAAGGAGCGTCCACAAAATATAATAGTAACTTCATCTTATGATCAAATCCCAGTTTTGTCTGACATTGCGGTACATGATACAGAGTGGACTTTCTGAAAACAGCGCTACCGACCATTTCCGAGTATTTCGTGACAGTTTTCGAAGCTGGATAATTCTTCGGGCAAGCCTGAAAAAGGGTGGGGAAATCTCGTCTCAGCATTTTGCGGTACACCCTGTTGCATTTGATAGAGAAGACTTCTGGGATGTGGATGCAAGGCCCCCTGGAGTCCCTCTGCTCTCGGCATCCCGAAGAGGCCGGTCGAGTTGGATCCTCGTGTCCTCTCCGCCAAGCAGCCACGAGAATTGTGTGGCGGTGCTCTCTTTCCCTCCACTTCCCTGCCGGCGAAGGCATTTCTGGGGGCTACTTTAAAATGCGCGCGGCGTTCCCACTTGTGTGTAGACGGCCGTCGGCCAACACATGGTGTGTATAGAAAGTATCGGACAAAGTTTCGGAAATTTTTTTAATTTCAGATATTACTACAATGCCTCAAAATTCTTCAAAGTCGTATGTCCCTTGAACGACGATACACTTTCGGCTTTTCCGGACAACTCGAAGGTTCCCTGGTAGGCGGAAGGTCATTAAGGGTACGCGTGGATGCTTCTTTGACGGCACTTAGAGTCCCATGGTGGGGTCCTATGAGGGAGGATTTCTCTTTTGGGAATAGGAAATAGTCTGCTGTTGCCAAGAAAGGGGGTTGGGGAATCGTCGCGATGTCGTTCCAGAAGATCTTGGCAAGCAGACACACTTGACTGCTCTTCTTGGCCGTCCGTTTGAAGACCTTTGGGAAGGCGAGTTTAGCGCAGATATTTCGCATCGCCAAATTTTCAGTGATGATAATGGTGCGTGCACTGTCATCTTATCAATGCCAATGCACGATCTACGGTCATGCGAACAGTTAACCGACGACGGTCTGAATTCAGCACTCCACGCAATGCACGTCGGGGAAAAATGTTTGCTGATACTTTTTATGAAAGCCTCGTGATTCCCCGAAGCGGAATGATTAGCAGATAATTCGGTCAGCGAACACCTGCAAGCCAAACAGCAAGTCGTTGTTTTGGCGAGTGCAGTGTGATTGGCCCCGCCAAGGGTCGAACCGCGGGGGCGCGCAGGTATTATTTACCGCGCCACGACGTCCCCTCCTCTCCCGAGTTTGCGCCTCGCCGTATTCACCTCGTGCCCCAATTATGGCGGAAACTGCTCCGGAGGTCCCTGCTCCGTTCCGCCGTTCTCCGTTTTTCTTCTTTTAGCTGCTCAGAGAAGGGTCGTTTCTCGTTTTTTTCCCACTCTTTATTCGGAGGAGGAGCAGTTTAAAAGGGCGAGCGGCGACCTTCCCCGTGAGGCCGGAATGACCTTTTCGGCGGTGAATATCACTCCGACCCTTTCCCCCGATCCGCCCACCCTCCCACGCACTCACACGCCATTCGGAGGGGACTTAACATCCTTTTAAACCCTTTTCCGCCTCCTACCCTGGCGACCCTTCCCCTCCTTAATGCCCCCCTCCCCGCAATGCTTCCCTTCCTCCGTATTCTCTCTCTCGAAAGGGCGTAATTTCGCGACTGCGATCCATTTCCTCCCGAGCAGTAAGCGGAGGGCACGCGTGCCCCCCCGCCCTTTCTCCCCTCTCCCCCCCCTTCCGTGCATTTATTGTCCCCCGCCGGGGAGGGGTGGCGCCGAGGAACACGTGCGACTTTTCCCCTCGAGAGGATTCCATCCTGGGCATTTCATTCGCCTAGAGGAAATAAACAAGCATTTATAAATAGATTTACCCTTTTCGTCACTATTTGAATCCATTGATAGGTTGAAGATAGCTCTATTCCCTTCCTTTTATTACGCTCGAACACCCATGGATTCGCCCTTACAACAGCCCTTCCGTCCGACCATATCCTTCTTTTCATGCACATCCTGATGATCGTTCTTCCTCGCGACGTTTCTCCCTCTATCTTCTCTACGACTTTATGTTTCTAAACATTCAATTCTGTCAAATGTATGATAGTTCAATCCACTTAGTTTCTTCTTTCCTTTGGATGCCTCCACGCTGTCTTTCCATCTTCGATTTTGAAGTGAATATCTTCACATCCAATTCTATACGACCGTTTGATCTTCGCCAGCTGTCTTGATAACCGGTTATGAAGGCTTCTGTTGTTCGTCTTGTTCTCCTTTTCCAATGGCCCACGTATCCAATCTATGGATTTTCGCACTCATAATTGATGTTTTTACCAATAAATTGGTTAGTGAGCTGGAATCCTTTGGATGGAAATATTGCGAAAATTCTTCTCCTGCCTAACGGTGTTAAACCTAGGTACTGCATGGATGATATATGCATTGTAATCCCATGTAAAGCTGTCCTATTGGTCTATTCCATGCGTAGACATATTGTCGTACACATTTTCTGTGTAGTTTTGTATCTTTTATGTCGTCATTTCAACAATATTCATCGGCCATCGATGCATGGGTTCCTTCATACTTCATACATCTGTGGTCGATATATAAAATTATAGACCTCTTGTCGGTATACATTTTTACATAAGTTTTCCTGATCTTAAAGCAATGAAAATATATTTACCTTTTGTTTACTTCCCAATTCATCAATAAATATTATGGAGTCAGTCCTAATACAATTTTTCGTCCATTAATTTCTCTATGAATGATAAGTACAATGTGTAGAACGCTACTATGGCCTCGAAGTCAATAATTAGGATGACTGCCCTTACCCATTATCTTTCATTTACATCTACATAAATACCCTGCGAGCCACCAAAAAAGGTGTATGGCAGGGGTTGTAGCACCATGAGGGAAGGGTAAGAGATGAGGGGGTTGGACGGCACAATAGAACACGCTGCGTGGACCACCTTTCGTCTGGCTCCTAACCTTCGACCTATCTGGAATGGGTGACCCTTCCAGGAGTAATTATAATTACTCCCGCCAGCACAGCTCTAGGGTCATCGGAACACACAAGCCCTTCCACCACGACAAGGTTGTAGTCCATGGGAGGGCTACATATATATATATATTTTTTTTTATTAGGTAATCTACCGGTTAAGGTAGGTTTTTGGATGGACACAACTATCAAATAAACATTTTGTGACTCCCCACCTAGCAAACTAATCTATATCAGGTCCATCTTCATCTCGGTGTAATTCTTTCCTCCCATCATCCCGTCCAACATCCCTATCCTGTTCCTACCCTTACCACCCTTGCCCAACATTCTACCCTCTATTACCCTCTTCAACATTCCACTACCGCTCAATACGCCTTTCATCCATTTTTCCTGCCTCCATAGGATTTCTCTCAACAAACCCCTCTCCTCCCCCACCATTTTTAGTACTTCCTCATTTGTTTTCCTTTCGGTCCATTTCACTTTCTCCATTCTTCTCCACACCCACATTTCAAAAGCCTCCAATCTACGTCTATCCTCCTGCTTCAGCGACCACGTTTCCGCGCCGTACATAGCTACGCTCCATATCAGAGTTTTTACGAGTCTTGTCTTAACATCCCTACTCAACGTCCCCGTCATCAACTCCCTCCTCCCTGAGAAAGCCTCCTTGCCTAGCGTAATTCTTCTCCTTACGTCCCTACCACTTTGACCGTATTGGTCCAAAACACTTCCGAGATATGTAAACTGCTCTACCTGCTCTATTCTTTCCCCGCCTATTTTAATATTTAGCTTAGCCTTTTTCTTTCTGGAAAATCGCATAACCTTTGTTTTATTAATATTGATTCCCATCCCATATTTATAGCACTGAACCTCCAAATCACTCAACAATGCTTGCAACCCCTTGGCTGACTGAGCAACTAATGCTTGGTCATCAGCAAACCTAACCGATTTTACCATTTCCCCTCCGACTTTCATTCCTACCTCCAGTTCTTCCCATGCCTCTTTAATCATTTCCTCTACATATACGTTGAACAGTACCGGTGACAATGGGCAACCCTGCCTTACACCTCTTCCTAACACTGCCCATCGGACTCTCCGTTCCCCACTCGCACCTGAGCAGTCTGAGACATGTACAGGTTGCGGATCAGTCTCCTGTCCCTCCAATCCATTCCTATTTTCTGCAATACACGCATTAATTTTTCCCAATTCACTCTATCAAACGCTTTTTCGAAATCTACAAAACAGGCAAAAACGTCCTGATTGTATTCTATATTCCTCTCGACTAGTGATCTCATTACTGCAATGGCTTCACGCGTACCTCTTCCTTTCCTGAACCCAAACTGATCATCCCCTAAGTAATCATTTGCCTTACTCTCTATCCTTTTGTTGATGATCCTGAGAATAACTTTAGCTGCGTGGGATATCAAACTTATTGTTCTGTAATCCTCACATGACGAGCCTTTGCCTTTTTTGGAATAGGAACTAACACCGATCTCACAAAATCTTCCGGCCAGATTCCTTCCTCATAGATACTACGTATCAGTCCATATATGGCCTTCTTCCCACCTTTCCCTAACCATTTCAACATTTCTACAGGAATATTGTCCACCCCCACAGCCTTATTTGCTTTCATCTCCTTTAATGCCCTTTCTATTTCATCGTCGAGTATGCCTGGACCTAAGCTATCTTCTTCTACGTCATGTTCCTTTTCTATGTCTAACCTTGTCGGCCTAAGTTCTTTACCATACAGTGTTTCTATATATTCCTTCCATCTCTCTTGGATTTTTCCTGGTTAAACTATTATCTTACCGCACTGATCTTTAACTGTTAGCACAGATCTTGCCTTCTTACTTCCCGATAATAACTTAACCTTGCTGTATAGAGCACCAATTTCACCCTTCTTCTGTAAACTTTCCATATCCTCGCATTGCGTTTTCCACCATTCTTCTTTTGCTTTATTTGTGGCCCTTCTCAATTTATTGTTTAACTCTTTGTACTTCATTTTGCCTAACTCTGGGTTTACATTCTTCCATCTTCTTCTCTCATCCATCTTTGCAATCATCTCATCCGTTACCCTTGGTTTCCTTATCCTTTTCCCGTTAACGGTTCCTATAATGTCTTTAGCGGCTTCCAATATCCCTTTCTTGATACATTCCCATTTTTCTTCGATAGTACTCAGTTCTTTACCGTCATCCATCATTTTCTCTACAGCCTCCTGATACTCCTTCCTCGTTAATTCATTTACTGCTTCTAAATTCCATTTTTTAACCCGCCGCCCTTGCCTTATCTTCTTGAAACGAACATTACATTTCATAACAACTAAATTGTGGTCAGAGTCCGCATCCGATCCTGGGAAACTGTGCGAATTTATCACACTGTTCCTAAACCTGTGCCTAACCATAATATAATCTAACTGATACCTTTCTGAGTCCCCTGGCATTTTCCATGTATACCTACGCCTTTTGTGGTGTCTAAACCATGTGTTAGTGACTAACCCCTGTCTCCTGCAGAATTCAATTGCTTTCTCCCCGCGTTCATTCCTCGTGCCTAACCCATAGTCCCCCACCTCACCACCATCTCTTCCTTCGCCTACCGTCGCATTCCAATCCCACATCACTATCAAATGTTTCCCTGCAGGAACACTCGCGATGATATCCTCTAACTCATCATACATCCTATCGACTTCTTCCTCCTTGTGGTTGCTCGGTGGCATGTATACCTGAATAATGACCAAGTTCGTCGGCTCTGCTTTAATCTCTACGAGTAAAATTCTATCTGTCGCTTGCTCTATGTTGACTACGCTTCTTCCTACCCCTTTATTTAAAATTACGGCAACCCCTCGTTGGCTCTCGTCCCCGCCGCTGTATATTACTCTATAATATATATATATATATATATATATATATATATATATTATATACATATATATGTATCATATATATCGATGATGCGGAAGTACTCACGAGAGAAATATAACTTTTGGAAGGCACAATAGAACACAGAATAAAACAGATGACCCGTAAAAGAACACTCACACTGTAGATGATTTAAGCTTTCGGCCTACTCCGAGGCCTTCTTCAGGCCAGTCTGACATGGTACATGGGTGAGCTCTACCATCACCTACTAAACCGACCTTCGGGTTGATTACTGTGTTTTTATATATATATATATATATATATATATATATATAAATATGTAGCCCTCCCATGGACTACAACCTTGTCGTGGTGGAAGGGCTTGTGTGTTCCGATGACCCTAGAGCTGTGCTGGCGGGAGTAATAATAATTACTCCTGGAAGGGTCACCCATTCCAGATAGGTCGAAGGATGAGGACAAGTTCTTAAAATGCGCATAGTCAAAACTACGCTCTCCCTAGCTATTCACACAAACCTCATTTTTTGCTTGGACTTTCTCTATTTTATTGTTCTCTTTCATCACTGTCATTTACTTTGAATATGCGTACATCCTTAATTTATATATGTATATGTGTGCATTCCTCCCATGGACTACAACCTTAACGTGATGGAAGGCCTTGTGCCTTCCCATGACCCCTGAAGCTGTGCTGGCGGTAGTAATAACAATTGCTCCTGGTAGGGTCACCCATGCCAGATAGGTCGAAGGTTAGGAGCCAGACGAAAGGTGGTCCACGCAGCGTCTGTTCCTCCGTGAGGCGGCTGCAATGGCGTCTGACCCCAGTTGGGCGGCCATAAGTGATGGTGTCACGTTAAAAACACTATTGAGGAAGGCAACGGGAAACCACCTCAATTATGATTCCCAAGAATATAATGATGGGCACTATAGATAATATGAGTCCTGGCAACTACGGGACTCGGCCCAAGAGGCCGTGTGTCGTGCCCGGCAGGGGGAGAGGCAAGGCTTCTGCGGTCGTCATCCCACGAAACCCTTGCAGGGGAGAAATAACTGCAGCAGGACAGAAGACTCTGAAGAAGGCGAAAGTAGTTAGAATAGGAACCTGGAACGTCAGGACAATGTTGAGGAGAGGCAAATTAGAAAATATTAAGCGAGAGATGGAAAGAGGTAATATAGATGTTTTAGGTCTCTGCGAGGTGAGATGGAAGGATAGCGGGGATTACTGGAGTGACAATTATAGAGTAATATACAGCGGCGGGGACGAGAGCCAACGAGGGGTTGCCGTAATTTTAAATAAAGAGGTAGGAAGAAGCATATTCAACATAGAGCAAGCGACAGATAGAATTTTACTAGTAGAGATTAAAGCAGAGCCGACGAAATTGGTCATTGTTCAGGTATACATGCCTCCGAACAACCACAAGGAGGAAGAAGTC
Source organism: Hetaerina titia (assembly GCA_037158775.1). Taxonomy (NCBI): domain Eukaryota; kingdom Metazoa; phylum Arthropoda; class Insecta; order Odonata; family Calopterygidae; genus Hetaerina; species Hetaerina titia. The sequence goes on from CM073771.1 coordinate 119,496,587, forward strand.
GATAGGATGTACGATGATTTAGAGGATATCATCGCAAGTGTTCCTGCAGGGAAACATTTGATAGTGATATGGGATTGGAATGCGACGGTAGGCGAAGGAAGAGATGGGGGTGAGGTGGGAGACTATGGGTTAGGCACGAGGAATGAACGCGGGGAGAAAGCAATTGAATTCTGCAGGAGACAGGGGTTAGTCATCACCAACACATGGTTTAGACACCACAAAAGGCGTAGGTATACATGGAAAATGCCAAGTGACTCGGAAAGGTATCAGTTAGATTATATTATGGTTAGGCACAGGTTTAGGAACAGTGTGATAAATTCGCACAGTTTCCCAGGATCGGATGCGGACTCCGACCACAATTTAGTTGTTATGAAATGTAACGTTCGTTTCAAGAAGATTAGGCAAGGGCGGCGGGTTAGGAAATGGAATTTAGAAGCAGTAAAGGGATTAACGAGGAAGGAGTATCCGCAGGCTGTAGAGAAAATGATGAATGACGGTAAAGAACTGAGTACTATCGAAGAAAAATGGGAATGTATCAAGAAAGGGATATTGGAAGCCGCTAAAGACACTATAGGAACCGTTAACGGGAAAAGGATAAGGAAACCATGGGTAACGGATGAGATGATTGCAAAGATGGATGAGAGAAGAAGATGGAAAAATGTAAACACAGAGTTAGGCAAAATGAAGTACAAAGAGTTAAACAATAAATTGAGAAGGGCCACAAATAAAGCAAAAGAAGAATGGTGGAAAACGCAATGCGAGGATATGGAAAGTTTACAGAAGAAGGGTGAAATTGGTGCTCTATACAGCAAGGTTAAGTTATTATCGGGAAGTAAGAAGGCAAGATCTGTGCTAACAGTTAAAGATAAATGGGGTAAGATAATAGTTGAACCAGGAAAAATCCAAGAGAGATGGAAGGAATATATAGAAACACTGTATGGTAAGGAACTTAGGCCGACAAGGTTAGACGTAGAAAAGGAACATGACGTAGAAGAAGATAGCTTAGGTCTAGGCATATTCGATGATGAAATAGAAAGGGCATTAAAGGAGATGAAAGCAAGTAAGGCTGTGGGGGTGGACAATATTCCTGTAGAAATGTTGAAATGGTTAGGGAAAGGTGGGAAGAAGGCCATATATGGACTGATTCGTAGTATCTATGAGGAAGGAATCTGGCCGGAAGATTTTGTGAGATCGGTTTTAGTTTTTATTCCAAAAAAGGCAAAGGCTTCGTCATGTGAGGATTACATAACAATAAGTTTGATATCCCACGTAGCTTAAGTTATTCTCAGGATCATCAACAAAAGGATAGAGAGTAAGGCAAATGAATACTTAGGGGATGATCAGTTTGGGTTCAGGAAAGGAAGAGGTACGCGTGATGCCATTGCAGTAATGAGACCACTAGTCGAGAGGAATATAGAATACAATCAGGACGTTTTTGCCTGTTTTGTAGATTTCGAAAAAGCGTTTGATAGAATGAATTGGGAAAAATTAATGCGTGTATTGCAGAAAATAGGAATGGATTGGAGGGACAGGAGACTGATCCGCAACCTGTACATGTCTCAGACTGCTCAGGTGCGAGTGGGGAACGGAAAGTCCGGATGGGCAGTGTTAGGAAGAGGTGTAAGACGGGGTTGCCCATTGTCACCGGTACTGTTCAACGTATATGTAGAGGAAATGATTAAAGAGGCATGGGAAAAACTGGAGGTAGGAATGGAAGTCGGAGGGGAATTCGTAAAATCGGTAAGGTTTGCTGATGACCAAGCATTAGTTGCTCAGTCAGCCAAGGGGTTGCAAGCATTGTTGAGTGATTTGGAGGTTCAGTGCTATAAATATGGGATGGGAATCAATATTAATAAAACAAAGGTTATGCGATTTTCCAGAAAGAAAAAGGCTAAGCTATATATTAAAATAGGCGGGGAAAGAATAGAGCAGGTAGAGCAGTTTACATATCTCGGAAGTGTTTTGGACCAATACGGTCAAAGTGGTAGGGACGTAAGGAGAAGAATTACGCTAGGCAAGGAGGCTTTCTCAGGGAGGAGGGAGTTGATGACGGGGACGTTGAGGAGGGATGTTAAGACAAGACTCGTAAAAACTCTGATATGGAGCGTAGCTATGTACGGCGCGGAAACGTGGTCGCTGAAGCAGGAGGATAGACGTAGATTGGAGGCTTTTGAAATGTGGGTATGGAGAAGAATGGAGAAGGTGAAATGGACCGAAAGGAAAACAAATGAGGAAGTACTAGAGATGGTGGGTGAGGAGAGGGGTTTGTTGAGAGAAATCCTATGGAGGCAGGAAAAATGGATGAATGGCGTATTGAACGGTAGTGGAATGTTGAAGAGGGTAATAGAGGGGAGAATGTTGGGCAAGCGAGGTAAGGGTAGGAACAGGATAGGGATGTTGGACGGGATGAAGGGAGTAAGGAAGTACACCGAGATGAAGAGAGACCTGATGTAGATTAGTTTGATAGGTGGCGAGTCACAAAATGTTTATTTGATAGTTGTGTCCATCCAAAAACCTACCTTAACCGGTAGATTACCTAATAATATATATGTAGACAGGAATGATGTCGACGTAGATTAAGATCTAGGGCAATTGTCCCAAAAATAGTAAGACCGAAAGTAGTAAGGTACTTAAGGCTATTTAAATCATACCTTGTCGCGTATTTCCTTTAATAAAGCGTGTTGTCATTGTGAATGACTCTTTTAGTGAGCAGGGGGGGGGCAGAGGCCGAGGAGTCCGGGGGGATAGGCCTGGTGTAAAGTATGGGGAGTAAAGGATTATAAAGATTTAGCTGTTGCAAAATGATTTTTAAAGAATTTCAATTTTTTCCTTGGATAAAAACACACATGTGAAGTGACGATAGTTAAGACAAAATTAATTTTTTTTCTCTCAGTAAATATGACGTGCGGTGGTCCTTTCCTTCCTTCGGCATATTTTTTATCATTAGAAATTTATTCTTGCCTTTTGTAACTTGAGTTTTCCCTTCTGCCATGCTAAACTCTAATTAAACTAATAAAACTAAATTAAACCCCATCTAGGGGTCAGTGCCCAATATCTCATCTGAATCCACGCCTCCGTGGAATATTCCAGAATTTAGTAAAGGCACCCTTCAACCCCCCTTCCTCGACTTCTTCCTTTCTCAGTTCATCTGTTCATTTTGTCACCAGCGCCATGTTTCGAAGCTGTCAATTTTAGCCTTACTCTTTCTGGTCACGTCTCTCAACGCGAATATTTTCACGCGTCACTTCCTTTGGTTACTGTATCTTTGTCAGGGTAAGTGTGTTTTATACCTAAGTGTAACTACTACTCGTGTTGACATAGCACTAGAGCACGCCTCCATACTTCCGCTTCTCAAAATACACTGGATGAATGCAACGACCTCAAACCTGGGCATGCGTGTTGAGGGGGAATGTTACTTCCACGTGCCACCAGGAGTGTTTCTGGAGGTCATCTTGTTTGTGGTCTACAAGAATGTGTACAATAGTTTTCAGCCTGCCCTTGCATGTATCATTTTTTCTCCTCTGTCTCTTTTTGCATAAATGACTGGCGCCCTCAGCTCCAAGGTCTTGCGGCTTGCGAACTACAGTTTAGATGATCACAAGCATCGATATTAGTTTTGGTGAACGTATTTATTTTATATTCATAACATATTAAATTACCTCCTTCGTCAAGTTAACCACATTATTTGTTTTGTAAGTTTGAATGTCATCAAGGTGGTGTATTTTGCACTGGTTGAGAGTATTTTAAGATTGGGATAACCGTCTGGGGATCCACTGGTTCTGAAAAAATTAATATACTAAAAAATAAACAGCAAAAAAATTCCAGGGAGAAAATGTTTAAGGCTAGATGAAAAAATAAAAATATTCTCGAAGGAAGAAATATCTTTCAGAAATTAGGAATTCTGCCTTTAGACAGGCTGTATAGATATGCCATCATAATAGAAAGCTATTTTTATGACAAATATAAAATACCTGATTTAAATAAAAAGGAATTACCATTAAGGGACAATATTAAGTGTATATTACAAAAAAAGTTCATACAAATCAAGGAGGAAGAAAGCTGGAGGTTACTGCACACCTGATTTTCAATGAAATACCTAAAGATTTAAGAATATAACAGTCAGTAAACGCTGTGAAAGGGAGAATAAAAGACTGGCTATTAGGTACAGAGTGAATTAGGGTTTGGAACAAAACGTGACATAGAATATATGTAGCTTAATAATTGCATACACTTTATCATTTTTTTTACAAGGCACCACCTGCTGTCAAGCCAGAACTGGACCAGAATGGGTGTTCCATTTATAATATTTAATATATTTTACTATTATTTTATGTAGTGATGATGATCATACTACTATAGTATATGATGAATATTGTAGTTGTGATTAGTATTGAAATATTTCTGTTGTATATCATATATGATGAAGATTACACAACTATATTACATAAATAATTAAGGTCGTATGTAATTGTATTTGTATTGCTATTGATATGTGGTAATTCAATATGAAATTTTAAAAAATATTCCGTTTCTCTATCCATAAAAAAACTACTAGTACTCAAAATCCTATGACGAGTGCTTCAGCATGAAACAATAGCTCATCACGGAGGTTTGTCTTCGCTAGGAGTCTACGACCAACATTTCCCGAATTGGCACTCCAGCAATAAAAGCGAAAGCTTTGTCTGATAAGTCTTGCTCAAAGGTCCATCATAACTTCGCATCTGTTCTGATATCTTAACCAAAAAGCCTCAAACGCATTAGTGTAAGATTGCCTACTGGAGGAGCACCATGTTTGAAAGTAATGTTCACGAGGCAGCCGCGCGATTCTCTGCCTCGGGAGTGTTTTGTGTTCCGCCGTCATTGAATCACGTCATCACCTCTCTCTCTTTCTCTTCCTCCGTCAGATGCTCTCCTCCGCGGGAATGCTGTGCCAGCGGCTGCTGCCACGCCTACGGCGGACCCCCCGGGGGGGGATTGCCACCACCCCCGGGGGGTCCCGCGCCACCCCCGCCGCCCTCCCTGCCCTCGCCGCCCTCCGTTCCCGCAGTCGGCGATCGACAGCACCTCCTCACCTTCATCTCCTGGAACCACTGGTACTTCTGGTGAGTCAAATGGGGCGGGTGGCCAAGAACGTGCACCGACGCACCCTTCTAATACTAATGACGCGTATTTATCTGGGCCTTGGCGCCTGGGCTACAAATAACAATATGGCCATCAATTTAATGAAGAGTAAGCATGTAAACATTTCAAGTGAAAAAAATGCACAATAGGATATTCACAACCTCTTTGGAGAAACAATCCCATGTAGCAGTCATTGCAAATATATTACTTAACTGGGGATCTTAGGTGGTGAGTCAAAGTAGATAATGTGACTCGGAAGGTATTTAAAGTACTTCATTGAGTAATTCATTTCTCATTACTTCATTAAGTAAAATAGAAAAAAGTTCAAAGAAAGGCAGAAATAAATGTACTGGAAAGGTACAAAAGAACAGAGTGTCACGGAAATGTTGGATATACTGAAATGGGAGAGTTTGAAAAAAAGAAGAAAAACGAGTAGGTTAGGCGCGATGTACTATAGAATTGTTAAAAATGACGAAGCGTGGGAAGATTTATGGAAAGAGATAGGAAAACCAAACTTTGAAGGGAAAAAACGACCACAGTTTTAAAATGAAAATAATAACGCAAAGAACAAATGAGAAAAAATGCTCTTTCTTGAACAGAACTATTGTTGAATGGAACCAGCTGCCTGGAGATTTGTTTGAGCCCTTTCCATCCAATTTTAGGAGTTTTAAGAATAAGTGTAAAGCAGCTCTTGAGTGATAAAAATATTGTTCTGAACGTGATGTGCTTGGCGTGAGAAGGTGTATTGGAAAAGTGAATGATGTGTTGACGGTGCGTGGATTTGAACGGTATATGAAATTGAAGAGTGCGCGATAATGGTCGGAGTGCGGCGACCGTGGTGGGTATGGTGTGAATCTAGCCCATGTGTGATGGTAAAGGTGCGGTTGGTATCATTTAAGTGTCATTGTATATAAGGCCATTTTGTCTCATATCTGTTCTTCTTGTGTATGTACATATGTATGTGCCTTGTAAGAGTGACAGTTGACCAGACTTCACCCGGACAACTACCTAATTGCAACGAGATTCATATAATAATAATCTCGCGGCGAGAATCACACCATGTCACGTGACTTTGTCGCCGGAGGCCATAAGTTATTGTTACTCATCGGTTTCCGTAATAGAAGTGGAACAAATCCAATGTTTTCTTTTAATTTTTCTTTAGTCAACTGAATGCTGGAATTTATATCTGACCTCTTTTTGATGCAACCGAATTTATTTGAACATTTGCATTTTCATATTTACATGTAACAACGTGTAAACAAAAAATGTAAATGTTTTCTTACGAAATAAACGCAAACATGAATAATATTATGAAACAATAATGAAACATATATTTAGAAGGGACTAGTTCTAAGACATTAGCGTCAGCTAAATCGACCACTTGGCCACCTTGGAGAGACTTTCCTTTCACAGCAACTCCTCCAACTTCTTTTCTGGGTCCGCTACATACACGACATTTTTATTCTCTGAACACATGGTTCTGAGTCCCTCAACAATTTCTTATCGGCCTTAAATTCTTTTTTCACTATTAAATTCAATTTTTTTCAGACATCTCAAACCCACTAACCGAATTCACCAACTATCAGCAATATCAACAACTTACCAGCTGTCACCCTTCTCGCACCAAACGCTCGATTCCTACGAACACCAGGTTTGCAACACCACAGCCTCCCTCAACAAGTACCTTCACAATCCACACAATGCATTTCACAAACAGTGCTGCTCAGAAAGGTCTTACGAAATTGAATCCGCCGATCCATATGACCTTAACCACCACAGAAAATCAACTCCATATCTGACGCAGGAAATTTTGCATCACCTATTTCCCAGGATCCCTCAGACTGAAAAACTTTCTCAAAGAACTATTTCTTATTTTGCAAGATAATGACGGTACCTCATCTCCATTGCCAAATTTCCCTCTCTCGAATACAGACTGCCTAACCTCCGAAGCATTCTGAGGTCCATCAACATATGTTCTAGGCTGAGCAACACTTTCATTTGCTTGAGGGGTTGCCGTAATATTAATTAAAGAGGCAGGAAGAAGCGTAGTCAACATAGAGCAAGCGACAGATAGAAATTTACTCGTAGAGATTAAAGCAGAACCGACGAACTTGGTCATTGTTCAGGTATACATGCCACCGAGCAACCACAAGAAGGAAGAAGTCGATAGGATATACGATGAGTTAGAGGATATAATCGCGAGTGTTCCTGCAGGGAAACATTTGATAGTGATATGGGATTGGAATGCGACGGTAGGCGAAGGAAGAGATGGTGGTGAGGTGGGAGACTATGGGTAAGGCACGAGGAATGAACGCGGGGAGAAAGCGATTGAATTCTGCAAGAGACAGGGGTTAGTCATCACCATGGTTTAGACACCAAAAAAGGCGTAGGTATTCATGGAAAATTCCAGGTGACTCTGATAGATTATATTTTGGTCAGGCACAGGTTAATGAACAGTGTGATGAAATCGCACAGCTTCCCGGGAGCGAATGCGGACTCTGACCACAATTTAGTTGTTACGAAATGTAGCGTCCGTTTCAAAAAAATAAGGCAGGGGCGGCGGGTTAGGAAATGGAATATAGAAGCATTAAATGGATTAACGAGAAAGGAGTATCAGCAGGCTGTAGAGAAAATCATGGATGACCGTAAAGAGCTGAGTACTATCGAAGAAAAATGGGAATGTATCAAGAAAGTGATATCGAAAGCCGCAAACGACACTATAGGAACCGATAACCGGGAAAGGATAAGGAGACCATGGGTTACGGATGAGATGATTGCAAAGATGGATGAGAGAAGAAGATGGAAATGTGTAAACACAGGGTTAGGAAAAATGAAGTACAAAGAATTAAACAATAAACCATTGAGATCGGCCACAATAAAGCACATATAAAGACGGCCACATAAAGCAAAAAAAGCATGGTGGAAAACGTAGTGTGAGGATAAGGAAAGTATACGACAAAGGGTGAAATTGGTGCAAGCAATACAGCAAGGTTAAATCACTACTGGGAAGTAAAAAAGGAAGAACTGTGCTAACAGTTAAAGATAAGTGAGGTAAGATAATAGTTGACATAGAAAGAATCCAAGAGAGGTGGAAGGAATATAGTATATGTAAGAACTGTACGGTAAAGGTACGTATTCAGGACGTATTTGCCTTTTTCGTAGATTTCGAAAAAGCGTTCGATAGAGTGAATCGGTAAAAGCTAATGCGTTAATTGCAGAAAATAGGAATTGATTGGAGGGACAGGAGACTGATCCGCAACCTGTAAATGTCTCAGACTGCTCAGGTGCGAGTGGGGAACGGAGAGTCCGGATGGGCAGTGTTAGGAAGAGGTGTAAGGCAGGGTTGCCCATTGTCACCGGTACTGTTCAACGTATATGTGGAGGAAATGATTAAATAGGCATGGGAAGAACTGGAGGTAGGAATGAAAGTCGGAGGGGAATTCGTAAAATCGGTTAGGTTTGCTGATGACCAAGCATTAGTTGCTCAGTCAGCCAAGGGGTTGCAAGCATTGTTGAGTGATTTGGAGGTTCAGTGCGATAGATATGGGATTAGAATTAATATTAATAAAACAAAGGTTATGCGATTTTCCAGAAAGAAAAAGGCTAGGCTAAATATTAAAATAAGAGGGGAAAAAAGAGAGCAGGTAGAGCAGTTTACATATCTCGGAAATGGTTTGGACGAACACGGTCAAAGTAGTAGAGACGTAAGGAAAAGAATTGCGCTAGGCAAGGAGGCTTTCTCAAGGAGGTGGGAGTTGTTGGCGGGGACGTTGAGTAGGGAGGTTAAGAAGAGACTTGTAAAAACTTTGATATGGAGCGTAGCTATGTACGCACGTACGTACGGCGCGGAAACGTGGTCACCGAAGCAGGAGGATAGACGTAGATTGGAGGCTTTTGAAATGTGGGTGTGGAGAAGAATGGAGAAGGTGAAATGGACCGAAAGGAAAACAAATGAGGAGAAAAAAAAATATGTATATATATCTTTGAAATGGACGTTCTTCGGTGACGCACAGACATACAAACACACAGGTACAAAATATTCAAAACACAGAGACACAACTGTGAGTGTTCTTTCTTTGTGTCTCTGTGTTTAGAATATTTTGTATCTGTGTGTTTGTATGTCCTCTCTCTCCCTTTAACCACAATTGTCTCCCCAATTCCCACCGCCGACAATGTTCCACGAAATAACACCCTTTGTCAACACCACCCCATCTTTATCCAACATGTGGTTAAGTTAGCAAAAAGTTATGATTAATTAGAAATGTAATGTGGAAATCTGACGAATAGTTAAAAGAGAAATGTTATCTTCGCTGGTTAGGCCTCATTTAGAATATTATCGATATATATTGGATCCTCACGAACTTGGATTGTTTGCCAAATTGGAACGTGTGCAGCTTAGAGGAGTTGGATTTATAAAACCTTGTTATGATTAACTAAGTAGCGTATCCAAAATATTAGAGCGCCTAGGCTGGAAGTAACTCACAGAAAGAAGGTTAAATTACAGATTGAAGCCCCGCCACCTTCATCAGATTACTAGGAGTAGGAGCTAGATTTGTAAAACATTGTTATAGTAAACTTAGTTGCGTATCCAAAATATTGGAGAAGCTAGTTTGGGAATCATTCATTGGAGCGAAGGTTAAATTACAGATTATTGTACCTCTTATATATGAATTGGAAGTACTTGTTGAAAATGGATTTTAATCACCCCCCCCCCCCACTCGTATAACGGAGATCATGGAAATAAAATCAAGGGAATTATCTGCGGAACGGACAGATTGGAGATGCCATTTTTCCGATGAGCGGTAAGAGGGGACATCGCGGTCGGATAATGATAACGTCCTCAACGTCATTTCCACCTCAGTCCTCAAGAATTGCCACCCCTTGTACATGTCTTCTCTGCATAGTAGTCTTGTCTGTCTTGTACAGTCTCTTCCCGCCTTCCCACTCGCCCCCCCTTTCTCTTCCCAATCCTCACTCTGTTCTTCTCGTCATTTTTATCATTATATTTCCCCATCTTAAAATTATGAAAGGAACCTGGTCACTTCACCATATCACGCATGATGAACTTAGGGATACGTTCCACCAGCAATAATTGTAAGCGGTTTTCGATCACCTCCTTCCAGGCGCTCAATCGTACTTCAACTTTGCATTTCGTATTCCTGACGACACTGCAGCATCTCAAATTTTTGTTGACTCCGCTTCCCTTTCCCTCCGCTCTTGCTTCTTTTTCGGAATGTTTTGCATTATCAAATGGCCCCATCGGTTTTGGTTTCCACAGGAAGACCTCAGTGACACGAGAGTTTAAAGTGAGCTCATCCCCTCTCCCCGCCGAACTTCACATTGTGACAAATTTTGGAGTTAAATTCAAGGGTTCGATTCTTAGAAAGAGAGGACATTTTTGTCCAATGATCGTACGCGCAGGGTTGGAAAGTGGCTGGCTTGTTGTAAGGTGGCGTGAAACATTCCATCCAATACATGATTAAACCGATATATGTGTTTAAGTGTCATGATTGCGATTGTGCATGAATGGCTGGTGACCTAACACTCCCCGCCACACTCCATTGCGACGGCTTGCGAGGTTTTGTGTAGATGTAGACGCTTAAGTGAAGAACGAGGAGTGAGTGAGACTGGAACGTTTGAAAAGATGAAATCGTTTTAAATAAGTGTATATTTAAATGAGTTTGTTAAAAATACACTGTATTCGTAATTCGCTTTAAATTAGGACGTAAATATTTCCCCGGCTGCCCAAATGTCTCCTGGACTGAAGATAAAAATTTGGATTATTTTTAATCTCTCGTTGAACTAAAAACGCTTAGAAATCATTGTCATTGTGCAATAATTCGGATAAATATGTTCATATTTTGGAATATAATACATTTTAAAATTGCATTTCGATCTTGTATTTGACTCTACCACCGTCTTCTTCTCGAAAGGCAATGGTGAAAAAAATGAGAAACGAATGTCGCATTTTTTTAACAGTTACACTTGTCCACAAGGATAACTAGGTTGACTACGCATTCGTAAGTAGTTCAAATTATTGTTGAAAAATCGAAAAATGCTGGAGTAGTTAGCGAATGTATGTAAGTGAAGCGGGACATATTCTTCGATTCTGAGGTTATCTGCGCGGAGAGACAGGTAAGGACATAAAAGTGAAAGAGAACGCTAGTTAAGTGCATCGAAAAGAAGAGATAAGTATTATTTCTTTCTGGCTAATATACTTTGAGCAGAGTATTAGGACGCTATCTACTCCATCGACTTATCATTTAATTAATAAGTAATGTGTAAAGAAACGGTGGTAGAAATAGGATGGGACCAAATCACTGGTAAACGAAGGTTGCGGGGCTCTAGTGAAATTGCAAAGTTCATTCAAACATTACCTTGGAGGACATCAAATAGAGCCGGTAGGGGTTCACTAATTTAGTAAGAATCGAAGAAGATGAAAACTTAAAGGAGCAAAGACATTAAAATAGTAATTGTTTTAGAAAGCAAAATTTTACCAAGAAGAGGATGATGATAGAAGATTGATCTTTTAAGTTGATACGCAAAGAAAAATTTTGTGGAAACTTGGATATTGAGCGTAGTTTTTCATGACTTCCAAACCTGGTCATAGCTGTGCGAGGACAAGCTTAGATCGTAAAACTCTCTGCTAACCTCCCAAGTGGCAAGGGAAAAAGGAATTGTTGGTAGAAATTCAGAGAATTGAAGAAAAGAGGATACAGTGTTCACACATAGTTTCCTAATTGAACTTTGAAGACACATGCCACCAGGAGTGCTTCTGAAAGTAATTTTTTTTGTGGTCTACAAACTTGTGTGCATTAGTTTTCAGCCTACCCTCGTAGATAGAGTGAGGAAAGTGGAAGAGGTATTTTGGATGGGAATGAAGGGGGGAAGTAGGCGGAGTTGGATTGGTTTTTGCAATTTTTGGTTTTTATGTTGTTTGGTGCCGCGTTAGAAGGGCATAAAAAGTGTAGGGGAAACCTACCTGTCGTGTTAGACCACCGTTAACAATAGAATTTGGTGTACCTGTGAAATGATTTATGTTATTTTTCATCAAGAATGATGCTTCGAGTGAGCTGCGGGCAGTGCGGTCGGTCGCATCACATCGTATGTATTCCGATGGACTCGTACAGGTAGGCGCGGACGAGGGGCGGCGCTCCGGCAAGCGGACGACGAGGCGCCCATTAAGCAAATACGTAATAAGCGCCCCCCCCCACACCCGGGAGCCCTGGAGGGTCAGCCATAAATATCCCCGCTTTCAACGGCTGGCTTCAGAAAGGGCAATATGTCGCAGGGTATGAGAGATAAATATACCTTGATAGCCCTTTTTTAATGGCGTGCGAAAATAATTCTCGTTCACAGATAAGGCCCGAAAGGATACGTTAAGGAGAACCCTTAGACTTAAATCTCTTTCTTTCTTCCTCTGTGCCGTGCTGGCACGCATACCACGGCTGGATCGCAATGAGAAATCACAAGTGACACTCGGCCGACCACGTAGGCATTCCGTGTCGAAACGTCGATGGAATGTGTGGCGTCCGTGAACCTATTTGAAGGAAAACAAATGAGGAAGTACTAGGGAGGGTGGGTGAAGAGAGGGGATTGTCGGGAGAAATCCTAAGGAGAAATGGATGAAAGGCATATTGAGCGGCAGTGGGATGTTGAAGAAGGTAATAGAGGGGAGAATGTTGGGCAAGCGAGGAAAACGCACGAACAGGATAGGGATATTGGACGGGATGAAGGGAGGAAAGAAGTACACCGAAATGAAGAGGGAACTGACGTAGAGTAGGTTGCTGGATTGGGTTTTGTTTCGAGTCACAATATATTTATTTGGTAGTTGTGTCCATCCAAAAACCTACCTTAACCGGGAGATTACTTAATAACAATTAGGTGAATTCAAACCCTTGGTTTTAATCAAGTTTTCCTCAAGCATGAATACAAATTACCGCGCTCTTTGGTAGTTTTTTGCTGAACATTTTTCCCTTCTTATCCCATACCCCCTCTCTTATCACTCACCCTTCTCACCTGGTGGTGCTGGTACCCCCTGCCACACAGCTTTTTGGTGAATCGCGGCGTATTTATGTCGATGTCGAAAACATTTGAATGAATGGAACAACGTTGAAAAATTAATAGCAAACATCAAAGTACTATATTTCAATTCGACGAGCAGAGACAAATTGATCTCTAGACATTGATGGGAATTTCAGAAACAATTGCAATATTACCTCATGGGAGAGTGGTGTGATCCGGCCGTGCCCAATGGCGAACCTGATGAGGCTGCGAAATTGCCAAACTCCTCTCTCGACGGCTCGAAAATAAATCTTTAAATTATGTTAACGATGGCAGAAAAGGAATTTTGGAATTAGATTTCAAAACAAATATATACAAGTGTTCGTTCTTTCCCCGGACAATCCTAATAGAAAGAAATCAATGTCATTTTAGAAATGATAAAGACATTACACTTACGAGTCAGGACAAGATTAAGCGTGGCGTATACATAAGGTATAGGTATTCGTAGGTGCATTTGCATGATAGTTGATAGATGTATGTTCATGCGTGTAATTTTGAAAGGTTTTCGCATGAATATATAAGCTTCTGTGGGTGTAGATTTGCATGGGTGTGTTGATTTTGCTGCATGTGGTTTTATTCTCTGTGACGGGTGGTGATGTAACGTCCCCCGTCACGCGCCCTTGCGGCGGCCTTCTGGGTATTGTGTAGATACAGATGAAATCGAATCTCTACGACGAAGGCCAAGGTAGTGCTCGCGTGTTGCTCACCCTCAGTCGGAAGGACATGGAAAGTTGGAGAGTCAAGGGTCAACCGTGTAACATTCCAGATGGCCTGCTGCGATTGGAGATCCGAGCACTAGTTGCCTAATTGACCCGGCGCGGAGGGACACTTGTACTTTACTGGGCGTCAATTAACCAGCCACGATGCTGGCGAAATGCGGTAATACCGTATGGTATCGTATCCTCTGGAATCACTTTAGAAAACCATAGTTAATTGATAAACATTACCATTTAAGGTGGGGATCGGGTTATGCGGTGGCTAACGTACTTGCCTCCGACCAAGAGGGCTCGGGTTCGAATCCAGTGGCGGCAGATATTTTTCAGTGTTATCCCGATTCCTACATGAGGTGCTTCGTGGAGGGCACTTTGAGTTAGTACGCCGTCCGTCGGATGGGACGTTAAGCTCTTTGACCCCTTGGCGCCTTTCGTTAAGAGCAGGCTAATGCCGACGCCGGGTTTCTCTCCGCCCTTCATCCTTTCCCATCCATCCCTAATGGCACAAATGACCTCAGCTGTCGGCCGTCTCCCCTCAAAACTACTACCATGCTTGGCCGATATTGAAAATACCGTTTTGTCTGATTCGTAATCAGGAAAAAAATAACAATTTATTGAAGTGTCATGTTAGTCATCGCGTGATAGATTGCACTGCGTTGTATCGGTCGGTAAAATGCAGTGATGTAGATGATTTCTGTGGAAAATTCAACGTACGGTTAATCAAAAACCTGAATAACTTAATAATTGTACGGAATCAGTCCATTATTTTAGCGCTCTACATTACACATGGCGGAGGCTAGAGACTTTATCATGCTACGAGTACGTCTGCATATACGTATCCCGTAACGTATTGGTTTGAGAGAGTATACTTGACATAGTTTTAAGTATACTTCTACACATTTTTCCCTCTTGGAAATATCGCCTGTCAACTCTTTGCAGGTCAATCTCTCTATTAATCAGGTGGCATTTAATGGTGTTGCAAACCATGTTGTCCCTCATTTCGTTGAAAAATAGCAAATCTTTCATGTTGATCTATACTCTTTGTATAAAAGAAAACACTAAAATACAGCCATTCTAGGAACATACATTCACTCTATCTCCTCATGCACCTGGCCACATGTACACCATGTACACATGCACACCCGGCACACATGCAATGCAGGCACTTAAGTATTACATGTTAGTACTCCACGCATTCCGGCCGGACAATTGATAAATACGTACAATAGACGTGATACTATATACATTCGCCTACACCCCACCTGTCTAAAGGGCACAAGGGGCGGGGGACGCCAGGCACGGAGAGTATATTTTAGTTGGGATTTAATCTTTTAAAACCATATTTACATAAAACAGCACGTGCATATTACTCTCTTAATGTGCTCCCCCTTTTACTGCTGCCGCGAATAGTGCGCGGGAAAAACGAATGCTTGAAACTATCAGTTCGTCAATCTCTTTAATTTCGTGGTCATTGTCGACGCTGCCAATGTGAATAGGGGGTATAATTACATCTTAAATGTCGGATGAGACATCTTAATGTTTCGCATTAACATCAAAAACATATATTTTATTTATTTATTTTTATGCATCCATTTATTTATTTTAAGGGGAAATACAACAATGGGAATCAAGGAGCTATCGCAACAATGCTGCCGACAACATATGTGTAGTTAGCGACACTCAAAAAGCAACTAGTGGTGAAGTGGATAAAAGCGATTAAGTTTTCGGTTTGCTTTATCGTTTGGTATAAGATTGAGTACTTTGCAAGTGCGTTCGCGATAATGGCGTCATGCAATATAAGTGGTGCCCTCAACGAAAGCAAGAAAGAAAAGATAGAGAAGAAAGTGCTGGAGGAATATTTCTATTGTTTATCGCACACCCTGCGGTGTATCCAGAAGCTTCCCGACCACCTGCGGAAACAAGCAAGGGCATGGGTCAGGTTTTTGACCAGATCAAAACCCCGCAGCCTAACGGAGATGAGGCAACGAAACGTGCACTTCCTCAGCCTTCTTCTCGATATGTCCCTGGGGACTCTGAAGAGATTATACCTCAGTGAGTCCCCAAATGTGCACCAACCGCTGCCCCCACCGCCGCCCGATGCATTCTTCACCTGGGAAGAGCAGCCGGGTTCAGACAGTGGAACCACAGAGGAATGTGCCCTCCAGATCCCAGGCTGGCTGAAGAGATTCATCGAAGGAGGGGAGCCTGCAGACCATCTAAAGGACCACCAACCGAGTCACACCTCTAAAGCTGGCCGACTCAAGGTTGCCACGAGAGCTCTCACTCGGCGGCCGGGTGCTCACGGCTTCGTCGCGAGACTGCGACGTCTCCCGTCAATTCACGAAGCAGCAGAAGAGGACGAGGAGATGAATGCGAGCGGACGGAAGCCATGCCGCGGCGAACGGTGGTCTTCTAAAATGGCGGTGTGGGCACGTGAGCGGGCAATAGAAGAGAAGGAGAGGGCAATGGCAGGAAATGTCAATGCCCTTTTGCTCAAGCTGGATGAACTAGAACGCCGAAATGTGTTCCTTTTGTACATCATAGAGAACGGATTGATGGAATTACATGAGCATAGAAAATACGTGACGGCCTTAAAGGAATCTCGGGCCAGAGAACTGAAAGATGTCGAAGATGATGTTAGCATGAAGCAGTTGTATCTGTCTTGCATGATGTCATACTATACTTCGAAGAAAAGTATCATGGTCCTCCAGAATTCACTGGAAATTATGTTATTGAATATCCATACCAATAATTGATGAATCCTTTAAATAATATCTTTTGTTTCTGCTTATTAATATATATTTAGTGTTTTAATAAGATGTTAGTTCATAAGATATAGAATAAAGAAATGTTTAAAAATGGACCCATTTGCATTTGAAAATCTTATTTGGAATTATGACCCTTACATTTTATGATGAGATATTTAGAATTTTTTGTTCCCTGTAAGACACCGCTGGGGTGTGTGGGAGGGGTTGAATACACACCGGACTAATGTTGACACCACCGTGGTCGGAAAATTTTATTCCGGTCCCTTGTCCTTCAAGGTCCTGAAGATGTGACGCAATAAGGAAACTTATGTCGTAATAAAAGTACTCAATGAGGAAAAGCCAAGTGCCTTCCTTCACCAAGGAAAGAGTAGGTCGGGGATACGCGTAATTGCAGTAGGTAGGCATTTCGAACACGGTTCACGACCGTGCTCTCCATTCACCGAAAGCGATATTTGAAATAGAAATACGTCGTGTTCGAGGAAGATGATCTCGACACAATTGGTTACAAACTCGATGCGGAGAATAGATGAGAGAAGAAAATGGAAGAATATAAACACAGTGTTAGGCAGAAGGATGTACAATGAGTTAAATAATGAATTGAGACGGCCAACGAATAAAGCAAGAGAAGCATGGTGGAAAATGCAATGCGAGGATATGGAAAGTGGTGCAGAGGAAGGGTGAAATTGGTGAGCTTTACAAGAAGGATAAAACACTATCGGGAGGTCGAAAGAGAAGATCTGGGTTAACAGTTTCAGATAATCAGTCATAAGGAGGAAAGAGTCCACAGGAAACACGATCTATTAGAGGACATAATCGCGTGTTTTCCTACCGGGAAATAAATGATAGTGATGGGGGATCGGAATGCGAATGTAGGCGAAGGAAGAAATGGTGATGAGGTCGGCGAGATACGGTAAAGGCACGAGGAATATCCGCGGGGAGAAAGCAATAGAGTTCTGCAGGAGACAGATGTTCGTCATCACCAACACTTGGTTCATGCACTACAAAAGGCATAGGTGTACATGGAAAATGTCGGGTGACTCAGAAAGGTATCAGTTTATATATACCAGATTATATTCTGGTTAGACACAGGTTTAGCAAGAGTCTGATCAATTCAATCAGCTTCCCGAGAGCGGATGCGGAATCTGACCACAGTGTAGTTGTTATGAAATGTAGAGTCCGTTTAAAAAGCTAAGGTGGCGGGTTAGGAAATGGAATGTAGAAGCATTAAATGCATTGACTAGGAAGGATTATAAGCAGCCTATAGAGAAAATCATGATTGAGGGAAACGAGTTGAGCACTATCGAGGAAATATGTAAAATTATCAAAAGGGGATATCAAAAGCCGCAAAAGAAACTGTTCGAACTTTTAAAAATTGAAAAGGACGAGGAAACCACGCATCGTGGATGAGATGATAAGAAAAATCTATCTACATCATATCCATCAAGCCGTCGCAAGGACGTGTGGCAGGGGGTGGTAGTTCACCAGCCATGCTACATGTATTCCCTCTACTTCTTCATGCACCTGGCACCCAGCGATCCACCAAAAACCGCGTGTAAAAGGGGCGACCGAATATCAATCATGCAGCATGCCTACACATATATTACGAGTATTACATGGTTACCAGCTATCCCTATGCCTGCACGAAGAGAACATGAAAATACGTTAAAAGAGGGCAGGTACACAGGCAATTCAGACACTTATTATAGGTTAATATTCTACGCATTCCGGCCGGACAATTGATCAATACGTACAATAGACTTGATATATAGTACATTCACCTACAACCCAACCGGCACAAGGGCGTAGGTCGGGAGGTGTTAGGACGCCAGACTTGAAGAGTGTTTTGTGGTATTTTAATATTGTACGTCCCTATTTTCGACAGAGCGTACATATTGCTTTCTTAGATTACGAATACTAGAATCTAGCAGTTCTAAAGTCTAACCCACTAATTTTGTGACAATTTTCGGCCCTGCCAATTTAAATGGGGGGTCAAATTACATGCCCAATGTTGGATGCAAAACTACATTCTTTATATCTTTGTAATAAGTTTAATCTAGATCCTCCCTGAATCTTCGTATATCTTTAGGTTCCCACGCTTGATTGAGAAGAAATGCATCTCAAAAATCTTACTTTCCCAAAGTGACCTCTTCAAAGACTGTTACATTAATCTGCCGGTCGAGTAAAACACTCTTTAAGTCTCTCGGCTGATGCATCCCTAGGAAATCCCATTTCCTCACTTCATGTCTCAACATTTTGACTCACGTGCATCGTAAAGAGACACTTTCGTAAATTTCTACTCTCGAAATATTTCCGCCTCTTAAGTTTTGGATTCTGCAATAAGGATTACGCACAACATTCTCGGATCGAATTTTCCAGGCAGTTACTCTGGCATTGCCCATTACAGACTCATCGTTATAGAAATTGAATACAGTAAATTGGCCGCTCTAACTCTACAGGAAATACGCAACGACAAGCGATTGAAATAAGCTGTAAATCTCGTTGCCAAAACATTGCCAAGGAGAAGATACTAAATTGAACAATTAATTTACACGTATAATTTATACTTTTCTGTTGTCCTTGTTTTTTCTGTTTATCGAAAGTGGAAACTGGCGAAATCACGGAGCAACGAATAAACATCAAGTTTTAGGTGAAGTGCGGTAAAAGTTATCAAGGAATTACTGAAATGTTGATAGCCGTTCACGGCGATAATGCTAAGGCCCCTTGTCCTTACAGATCGACGAAAAACCGTCCGAATAATAGCTGATGAACTGAATTGAGGAAAATCAACAGTGCAAACTACTATTTTAAGCGAACATGATGGATGGATCCCTCACCATGACAATGCACCTGCACATTCAGCATTGATTCTTCGCTGATTTCTGGCAAAAATTCAACCGCCATCCTTGATCATCCTCCTTATTCGCCAGATCTCGCCCCCTGCGACTTTTTTCTGTTCCAAAATGCAAAAATGTGACGAGGGGACATCACTGGGAAGATGTGGACACATTAAAACATAACTGCCGAGGACTTCCAAGGTTACTTTGGATGTAGACTTAATTTTGCCAAATGAAGTTTTTATGGTCCTAGTTCGCGTATTTATTGGACAGGGTAGTATGCGAAGGCTTACAAGAAAACAGCAGATGTTTACCAAAACACAGTCGAAGAAACAAATGGCGCCCGCTTTCCAAGAAATACTCGATTTACTCTGTCATGAGATGTAAACGCAGCCGTAGGGCTAAAATGAATGCCCATTGGAACGGACGCCATCCATCAGGAGGTATTCCGTCGCGTGTGGTGAGGGGCAGCCAACGCACCCTTGGGTGCAGGCCTCGAAGTCGGGAGGGAGGAGGCGTAGCTCCGACAACTTGAAGCGGAAAAGTGCTTTTCTAGAAGAATAGAAGGTATGCATAATTGAAGGAGTTATCGTTGCACAAGACGTGAGCGTATTTAGAGGCATGTTAAGCTGAGTTAGAGCAAAGTTCAGTTCCTAAGAGAGCCGCGAAGTCGTTTAATAGTTGAATGACGTCAAGATGAATCTTTTTAATTCCACATGGAAAAGAAATTTTGATGCGACCTAAGTTTTAAGACGATGCAGCATCATCCGGATGGTTTATTATATTGTTTAACAGTTTTATGTGGCCCAACAAAAACCTGTCTCTGATATAGGGTCTACAAATAATAATAGTATAATTTGATCGGATTGCAATAGCAGTGCGATAGCCTTGAGATGAGAAAGAATGTAAATTAAACGATCTTCAAAAGTTTTACATTTTCAATTGGAAGGTATAGAAGCCATTGTCATTGGAGAAGGCGTAGTTGAAGCTGCGTCCAGACTCACTATTTTGGCGCTTCAATCGCTCAGATTTAGGAAGGACTTGAAGGGTGTCCATACTCAAATTTCAAGAAACTGCGGGAGATGGCGTGACAGTAACTTTTAACGGAGTCATCCGCTAACAAGCATTTCAATGCAACAATTTCAGAGTGTAAAAATCATTCAAAAATATAAAAAATTCAGAGTTTAAGAGGACGCCTAGATAGCTTAACTGGCTATGGCACTCGGCCGGACATCGAGGGATCCGGGTTCGTATCCCGGTCAAGGCGAATGATTTTTACACTCTGAAATTGTTGCATTGTGTCCATACTCGTTAGGCAGCAAGAGGACGCAAATGTAGCCGCCTATATCGGTCCCCGAATTTAGGATGCAAGAAGTGCGCCTAAATGCGTCGTATTGCGATCCCATAATTCCAAGTGCTAGAAGCGAGACAACTAGCAGAAAAATAATCGCCATGGCGGGAATTTATTATATATGTTGGTCACAGATATATTGTCGCAAAAGGAGTCTCCGTTTCACTACGTTAGCCCACAAAGTAATAAAGCCAACAGAAATGAAAACGCGCCAAAGAAGACTAATTGTAGGATACCATAAACACAGTAATCAACCCGAAGGTCGGTTTAGTAGGTGATGGTAGAGCTCACCCATGTACCAAGCCCGACGGCGTGTGAATATTCACACATCAGGGTAGGGGGGCCAGTTCCTTTCCCTGTGCCGGTTATGGTTTCCCAGGAAGACCTGGTACCCGAAAAATCAACTAGCTTGGGTGGAGCTGCAGGTGCCCAAAGTGCCTTGCCAGGGAATCGAACCCGGGACCTGTAGGATACATATTAAATAAATACGAAGCCTAACATAAAAATATGAAGCATCTAACAAGAAAAGTACGCATAAATATAAATGAAGCACACGCGACACAAAGCATTGTAATTATTATTTTTAGGTAATCTACCGGTTAAGGTAGGTTTTTGGATGGACACAACTATCAAATAAACATTTTGTGACTCCCCACCTAGCAAACTAATCTATATCAGGTCCCTCTTCATCTCGGTGTACTTCTTTCCTCCCTTCATCCCGTCCAACATCCCTATCCTGTTCCTACCCTTACCTCGCTTGCCCAACATTCTCCCCTCTATTACCCTCTTCAACATCCCACTACCGCTCAATACGCCCTTCATCCATTTTTCCTGCCTCCATAGGATTTCTCTCAACAAACCCCTCTCCTCACCCACCATCTCCAGTACTTCCTCATTTGTTTTCCTTTCGGTCCATTTCACCTTCTCCATTCTTCTCCACACCCACATTTCAAAAGCCTCCAATCTACGTCTATCATCCTGCTTCAGTGACCACGTTTCCGCGCCGTACATAGCTACGCTCCATATCAGAGTTTTTACGAGTCTTGTCTTAACATCCCTACTCAACGTCCCCGTCATCAATTCCCTCCTCCTTGAGAAAGCCTCGTTGCCTAGCGCAATTCTTCTCCTTAGGTCCCTACCACTTTGACCGTATTGGTCCAAAACACTTCCGAGATATGTAAACTGTTCTACCTGCTCTATTTTTTCCCCGCCTATTTTAATATTTAGCTTAGCCTTTTTCTTTCTGGAAAATCGCATAACCTTTGTTTTATTAATATTGATTCTCATCCCATATTTATCGCACTGAACCTCCAATTCACTCAACAATGCTTGCAACCCCTTGGCCGACTGAGCAACTAATGCTTGGTCATCAGCAAACCTAACCGATTTTACGAATTCCCCTCCGACTCTCATTCAAGCATTGTAGCTTTCAAGCATTCCAAGGATTGTAATATCTTAAAAAATTACTGGCAAAAATTAATGGCTGAAAAATTACCCTGAAGTAAATTACCATATAATAAGATAAAAAGTTTTGAGTTATTCAAATTTAATACTACCTGACCTATTAGTTGAAGCAAAATATAAAAAGGGATAATCTATAAAGAGATAAAAATAGTCCGATAAGAGAAAATTAATACAAAACTAATAACAAATGTCTGCCAAGTTTCAAAATTAATCGAAAGAAATGAAAAACTTCAATAGAAGATTGCCGAATGAATTGTAAAGTGAGCGAAAAAACATTTACGGGGTTTTGCAACTACACGCAAATGTTCCTCGGGTATCAAAATATTTGCATTCAAACGTCATCTGTTTATACCTTATTGTTAGCTGCATAGATGGCAGTACTGCTCCATAGGGTGTCCAAACTGAAGAGCTGCCTTTCATTTAGGCGCTTTGCATTTAGGCATCCACCTCAAAGCATTTAGTTGCCTAATGCTTAAGGAGTTTGGACATAGCTTAGATAGGTTTTTGAGTTGCGGGTGTGAAGAACTATGAAAAAATTAAAATAGACGGAAAGGAAGACATCTAGGGCACGGTGGGGTAGGGGAGGAGATCCTCGGGAGATATTCAATGGCGGCAAGAGTGTGCGTTCCTTTTCGTATCACTCCGTCACAACCCCCCCCCCCTTGCCCTCGCTATACCTCCACATCCCTCGTGGTTTCTACGAAAGTATTCGCACGTAGCGCACTACCAGCGCCGCCCCTTGCGGGCCAAGGACGGTCAGGGCCGTTCTCCTCGACCCATCCCACCCATCCCGACCCACTCCTGCCAACCGAACGAAAAATCAATGACGCTCGCCGGAAATAATTCCATGGAGATTAAACGCTCCTCTCTGAATAGTTAGCCAGGATCGGCGCTTGTTAGGGTCACCTGGCGTCGCGGTGGTATTTCTCCGCCCAATTAAGCGGAAGAGTAAAGTGGAGAATTGTTGGGTGAGGAGGGGGAGGGCAGTCAACGCACAATTTCGGATGTTGGCGGCCGCGCGGCGACTGTGTCGGCCCCTGTCGATCCTCGTGTGAACTGGATTCCCTAGGTGATTACGGGCTCGGTGGTATTTCTCGGTGACGTCATTCAAGTGACGAAGCGGAAATAGTCTTTTCCCGTGAATATAAAATCGTGTCGCGTCTCTCGCAGATTACAATGTCATCATTTTGGAAAATAGTTTTTTGGATTGACTATTTTGAACATCATCCGGCTAGAATTTTGGGCCCATTACTTTTAGGCGGGGAAAATTATTTGATAAAGTAGTGACGTTCGTGGCTCTATTTTCACTCGACAAGCGAATAGAACACTGTACCTTTGATGATTTTTTTTAATTCCAAATCAAGCGTCTTACTTTTCGAACAGCCACGAGGGCGTGTGGCAGGGGATGTTAGGTGACCAGTCAATACATGAGTTAGAATAATCGACGATTCGCATATATTTTTACTTTTGCCATTTTGTACATCCAAGCGTAATACTATTTACTCTTGTGGGTAAAATCCTTGGGGGTGGAAAAGAATTCCATTGCATACAGGTCCGCTCGGCCGCCAGTGTCTCTTCTAACTTTTCTAACTCGTGCATTCAAGTCTTTAACGTAATCCTCAACCTTTTTATTACAATCACTATCATATGCTTCCCTCCTCCCCATCCTCCCGGTTGACGGCTACCCTCCTGGGGCACCTGGCATTGTCCTAGATTTTGAAATCGTCTGGAATACCTGGAAATGACCAAGAGATTGGCGAAATTTGTGGCGCGCTTCCGTCCCATGAAATGTCCTTATTCTACGTGTGTGTGTGTGTGTGCGCGTGCGTGATTACCCTCACGCTAAAGTTCAGTAACCTCATGCTTTATTCGTTCTGTCTCATAATATTATGAGAGATTATATAAATTTAAAAAGAGTACAGTTATTTTTAGAGTAGAGTGGAGAGCCTGAGAGCAGTTTGAACAGTTTACGAATCTCGGATGTGTTTGCACCAGAAAGGCCAAAGTAATAAGGATATTAAGGAGAAAAATTGAACTAGGCAAAGAAGCTATCACGAGGAGGGAATTGATGATATTATGAATTGGATAGAAAGGAAAACAAATGAGGAAGTTCTAAGGGTGGTGGGCGAGGAGAGGGGCTTGTTGGGAGAAATCCTATGGAGGCAGGAAAAGTGGATGAGGGGCGTATTGAGCGGCAGTGGGATGTTGAAGAAGGTAATAGATGGGAGAGTGTTAGGCAAACGAGGAAAGGGCAGGAACAGGATAGGGATGTTGGACGGGATGAAGGGAGAAAAGAAGTACACAGAGATGAAGAGGGACCTGATATAGAGTAGGTTGCTAGGTGGGGAGTTACAAAATGTTTATTTGAAAGTTGTGTCCATCCAAAAACCTACCTTAACCGGTAGATTACCTAATATATATATATATATATATATATATATATATATATATATATATATATATATTTTAGGTAATCTACCGGTTAAGGTAGGTTTTTGGATGGACACAACTATCAAATAAACATATATATATATATATATATATATATATATATATATATATATATATCGATGATGCGGAAGTACTCACGAGAGCAATATAACTTTTGGACGGCACAATAGAACACAGAATAAAACAGATAACACGTAAAAGGACACTCACACTGTAGATGATTTAAGCTTTCGGCCTACTCCGAGGCCTTCTTCAGGTCAGACTCAGACTTCAGGTGAGTCTGACCTGAAGAAGGCCTCGGAGTAGGCCGAAAGCTTAAATCATCTACAGTGTGAGTGTCCTTTTACGTGTTATCTGTTTTATTCTGTGTTCTATTGTGCCGTCCAAAAGTTATATTGCTCTAGTGAGTACTTCCGCATCATCGATATATATATATGTATGTATGTATATATGAATGCTATGTACGGCGTGGAAACGTGGTCACCGGAGCAGGAGGATAGACGTAGATTGGAGGCTTTTGAAATGTGGGTGTGGAGAAGAATGGAGATGGTGAAATGGACCGAAAGGAAAACAAATGAGGAAGTACTGGAGATGGTGGGCGAGAAAAGGGGTTTGTTGAGAGAAATCCTATGGAGGCAGGAAAAATGGATGAAAGGCGTATTGAGCGGTAGTGGAATGTTGAAGAAGGTAATAGAGGGGAGAGTGTTAGGCAAACGAGAAAGGGCAGGAACAGGATAGGGATGTTGGGCGGGATGAAGGAAGTACACAGAGATGAAGAGAGACCTGATGTAGAGTAGGTTGCTGGATTGGGTTTTGTTAGGAATCACAAAATATTTATTTGTTAGTTGTGTCCATCCAAAAACCTACCTTAACCGGTAGATTACCGCTAATAATAGCTCTTTTTGTAGAGACATTTTTTTCTCAGATAAATCTAGACTACATACAATAAGTGTAAAGCAGCCACTGGGTGATAAACCATTGATCAGTGGTCGTTTTGCTATTGTACCTATTAAAATATTGTTTGTATGTGATGTGGATGGCAATACAACTTGTTTTTCAAAAGTGAATGTTGTGTTAACTGGACGCGATTTTGAACGGTATATGAAATTGAAGAGTAGGTGATTATGGACGGAGTGTGGCGATGAACGGTGCGTAGTATGTTCTCGAAAGGTGTAAACCTAGGCCACGGGTGATGGTAAATGTAATAATGTAGTTGGTAATCTTTTAAGGCTCATAAGAGCCTATCTGTTCTTCTTGTGATTCATGTATGTCCATGTCTTGAGTGACAGCTGACCAGAATTGACCGTCGCCTCCAGGACAATTGCCTAATTGCAACGACAAATTCTTAAATGAAATAAGTAATGAGTGGCAGTATTCTTGTTATGTTATCATGAGCTCCATCTACACTGGACTCAAAAACAGAAAAAACGACATGAAATAATCCAGTTTTGTCTGGAGGTTCTGGAAATATCTTAAAATTTTGTTCTGACATTCAGGTGGCCACCCTGTTCCCTCTTGTTAACCAAACATTTTTTCGGGGTATGTTACTCGCTACGATTAGTCACGAACTTGCTACTGTCACTTCTTTGCCCCCGCCATGTCTTAGGTGTAAAATGAAAAAGAAGAGTAACATGTAGGGAGATAGATATGTATTTGCATGCGTGTGAAATGATAGGATGTTTCTATGAATGTATGCGCCATTGTGGATTTGGCTTTGCATGTATGTGTTGGTTTTGAATGCAGTTTTTTCCTTTTTTGGGTGGTGGCCTAACATCCCCCGCCACACGCCCTTGCGGTGGCTTGCGGGGTATTATGTAGACGTAGATGATGAGACGCATAAGTACAGGGTCCGACCGGAAAGTGACTCTCGGTTCGTCCTATGTTGGGTATGGCTTGAGCCACTATATTTGTGTCGAAACGTCCCTACACTCGGTACGCATATTCATGTGGTAATGAATGAACAGACTGCGGTCCTTCCATACCTTGCTCACATTGCGAACTGTTAAAATGTGCGCTGCAATAGAAAATCCCGCGATTAGTGCCATCAGTGATTAGGTTTTTACTGGCAAAAAACGGACACAGAAGTCAATTGAAATTCATCGGCAACTTCGTGAAGTGTGTAAGGAGACGGAATAATGAGTGAAGGCGGAGTGAGGCAGTTCAGTGCATTAATTTTAAAAATGGCCACAGCACCAATGTTCACGACGAGGACCGTAGTGGTCGGCCTGGCCTTGTGACGGATGAACTGACGGTGGAAAACAACGGAAAAATTAGTACAAATTGCTGATTTACGATTACAGGTCTCTCACTAGAGGCGGCTTGAAACACAGCGCTGCTTTGACAGTGACGCATAATTGCATTTTGGTGTAAACAAGAACTTAAAATTTAAGGCGGCAGATTTGTTAAAGAGACGGAATTGAAAATCTTGTGTATCGTGATCATAAATGCCTCAATTTTGAATGGTGTCTATGTAGAGACATATTGTAAGGATTTTTCTTTCAAATGTATGCAAAAAAAACTTTCTCTTGATGCTAGGTTCATGTTTTATTTCCAAACGTAAGTTACTTTCTGGACGGATTTCCTAAACTTGGTGTGCATGTCATGTTGTATGCAGTGCACGCAATTCGTTCCTTCCTCCCCTTTATTCCTCAATCACTGCACCTCCATTGCCACCACACTGTCGCTTCCCATTCCTGAGGGGCCCACCACATCGAAGGGAAAGGGAACTTGTTGGCTCACCAGGCCCAATCCGATGAAATGGAATCCAACGGACGTTCACGATCAAGTAGTGAGTCACACGCATTTGTGATTTGTGAAGAGTGCTAGGTAAATGCGATGAAAAATTGAAAGAACAATGTTTCCTTGCCTTGGTCAGGCCCCACCTAGAGTATGATGCCAGTATATTGGATCCTCAAAATATTAATTTGATTTCGGAATTAGATCGAGTTCGGCGGAGGGGGGCTGGATGTCAAACATTGTTATGACCAACTCAGCAGCGTAACTACTTGGCTATAAAATTTAAGTTGGGATTCTCTTACCGCGCGGCGTTTACAATATAGATTAAACCTATTAGAAACATTTAAAGATGGGCCCTTTTCCGATGACATCAAGGATACAATACGAACCCCAACGTATTACGGTCGGAGGGATCACGAATATAAGATTAGAGAGATAGACTGCAAGACTGACAGGTTTAAAATGTCATTTTTTTCCTAGAACGATAAGGGACCAGAATGCTTGTAGCCGAAATTCCCCAGGAGTCAGCTCATTACAATAAGTATTAACGTACAGGTTAGGGACTGCGCGTGGATATATATAAAAATATATTTATTTATTTATTACAGGTTCCCCCCACCTTCCCCCACCTATTAAAAAATCCCCAACTCCCTCATCCCTTACCCATTCCTCCTGGTGCTACTCCCCCTGCCACACACCATTTTTGGTGGCTCGCAGGGTATTTATGTAGATGTAGACGTAAACTTTATCCGAATTCCGCCCGCACCTTCCCGACCTCGAATATTAGTTCGACTCTGTCTGTATTTTTCGGTTCCCTAATATTCCTGACCTTCAATGTTTTCTCGACGACATTCACCATTCGGGACTTTCTCGATCTACCTTTTCCTATCTATTCTCCTACTTTCAGATACAAGTATACGGCGGTTTTCAGGGTAAGATCAAATGTAGATGAGTACGATCATGTGGTTCTCATCCGTTCTCTCAGCAGAACCAGTCATACATGGTGAATCCATTACACGTTCATTCGTGACTCTTTCATTCCCCATCCCACATCTGCAAGGTTTGTATAAAAAGTATCGGTAACATTTTTTCCTGACGTGCATTGCGTGAAGTGCTGAATGCAGAGCGTGTCGGTTAAGTGTGGTCGCATGATCGCAGGTCATATTATTGGTATTGATAAGATGAAAAAACACACCATTATCATTGAAAAATATGGCGATAAACTCATCCCGGAGGTGTTGACGGATGACCAAAGGCAAAGCCGAGAGTGTCTGTTTGCGAAGAACTTCTGCAACGACATCGCGACGATTCCCCAACCCTTTTACAGTCCCAACTGGGCACCAGTGAACTATTATTCCTATTCCCCAAAGTTAATTCCCCCCTCCTTCAATGGACACCCCACTCTGGGACCCGAAGTGCCGTCAAAGAAGCTTGCACACGTACCCCTAAGGATCTTCCGCTTAGCAGAAGGCCTTCGGGTCGTGAAAAAGCCGCTGGCCAAAGTGTGTTGACGCTCAAGGGATGTACTTTGAAGAGTTTTGAGGCATTATAGCAATATCCGAAATAAATATATTTTTCCGAAACTTTTCCCGATAATTTTATGCAAATCATGTACACACTATTTTTGCGTAAAAAATCTTCAGTTACCCTCACATTCGCCTTAATCAGACGATGGATGAATTCGTTTCGTGTTCTTTATTCGGCTTTGAAGATGGCCCTCGCGCGCAATCATGTGATAAAGCTAGGCGATAAGTTTCCGAGAACCCCGGGGGGAGAATATCGAACCCTTTTAAGCCACCGAATAAGAAATAAGGGTACCCCTGGGGGCGAACTCCCCTCCCGCCTCGAGTGACCTCCTCGGGAGAATGGACTCCTCCAAACCTAGTGGATAACACTGCAGATCGGAGCGCCGTTCATCCAGAGCTAAAGATGAATGCGTGCATTGAATTATTGCGCTAAAACATGTGACCTCGTAGCAGAACCGTTAAGAAATGAAATTGCCAATTCGATCCGAGTGATGGAGCAGGTCACTTCATTTCATCGTGGAAATAATGGCATATGCACGCTGTATTCCATCCGTTTTTTTAACAAATGAAAATGGGTCATAAAAAGGTTCATAAAAACACATCCAAAATTAGCGGCTGTCATTGGACAAAGTAAGCAATAAATACAGCTGAAAATGCTATCATACTTTAGGGGCACGTATACCAACATAATATAAAAAATGTTGACAATCGGTCTCTCCAAACCCGCGAAATTAAAAAATCCCCGTTATTTTCTGAACACACCTCTTATTTTACATTCGGCGGGATTTCCAACTGTATCGTTCATTTTGGCTAACCACCGTAAACATAGGACAAGCGGCGCGGCCTTCCAAACACTGCAGCTCGAGGCGTACTGACCTTAAGTGGGCACGTGTCAATACAGTAAACATTCGGCTCCACCCAATACTTCGCTCGCTACATGCAAACGGAGGTTACTTCGTGGGCGGCCCTCGTATTTCACCACTGATTATCTGGATGGCGTCTTCTTTTTCCATTTTCTTCAGCATATCGCACGAAAGTTTAGTTTCCCTTCGCCGATCGTTGTAACGGCTGCTGTTTGGTGACCACTGCGCAGTGCGTGGGGTCTGATCACGCGACCGCGGTTCGAGGCGCTCGTGCTGATGCGCGGCTGACACTGTTGGGGATGGCACGTGGCATCCTACCATCACGAGCTGCTCGAGCATCGGCAGAGTTCGGTTTTCGGTCAACTCGCCGGACAGAGGACTGCTGGGATTTTCCGCCTCAGTGCGTTGCGTTCTCGTTCCAAGAGCGACGACGTATTTTCTTAACGCTCGCCACCTTAAATCCGCTAATACCTCAGTTCAATTGAACTGAAAACGTTCTATAACTCTGAGCATTATCATTGAAAGAATTATTAAAATTAAAGTATGCTCCTTTTTGATTCTCAGAAAGAATTCATTGCAAATGTATTGTCATTTGGTTTGGTCCACCGAGCCTCATTTCCATGTACCCGCCAAGGTGCTATTTGCCGTCAATTCTTCATGCATACAATGTCAAGTAAATGGTTCTTGTTGATAATTACGGACGATTTTTTTTATTTTGACGTATCACTGAAACTGACAATGAAAATTTCTCGTGCAAAAATGTTTAATTTCAATTATGTAGCATAGCTTGGAAGGAATAAGAGTTGAATGCATTTAATTTGACTTGAATAATTAATGCCAAATTCTTCCACTTTTTATAGTCAAGCTAATATGTTTTCCATCAATGTGACGACACATTTCAGAGGATTCAAAAGGAAAGAGGCAACCGTGCTTTTGGTCCCTAGTCGTTTACCTAAATGGGGATCTTGGGTGGGGAGTCCAAGTAGATACTGTGACACGGAAGGCATTTAAAGTACTTCATTGGGTAATGAGAAATTCAAAAGGGAGTTGCATAGCCACAAAAGGAAAAGCGTGTAAGATACTGGTTAGACCTATCCTAGAATACTCGTCCATGCTATGGGATCCATGTGAGGTGGGACAAATTAAAAAAATAGAAAAAATTCAAAGAAAGGCAGAAATAAATGTACTGGAAAGGTACAAAAGAACAGAGTGTCACGGAAATGTTGGATATACTGAAATGGGAGAGTTTGAAAAAAAGAAGAAAAACGAGTAGGTTAGGCGCGATGTACTATAGAATTGTTAAAAATGACGAAGCGTGGGAAGATTTATGGAAAGAGATAGGAAAACCAAACTTTGAAGGGAAAAAACGACCACAGTTTTAAAATGAAAATAAGAACGCAAAGAACAAATGAGAAAAAATGCTCTTTCTTGAACAGAACTATTGTTGAATGGAACCAGCTGCCTGGAGATTTGTTTGAGCCCTTTCCATCCAATTTTAGGAGTTTTAAGAATAAGTGTAAAGCAGCTCTTGAGTGATAAAAATATTGTTCTGAACGTGATGTGCTCGGCGTGAGAAGGTGTATTGGAAAAGTGAATGATGTGTTGACGGTGCGTGGATTTGAACGGTATATGAAATTGAAGAGTGCGCGATAATGGTCGGAGTGCGGCGACCGTGGTGGGTATGGTGTGAATCTAGCCCATGTGTGATGGTAAAGGTGCGGTTGGTATCATTTAAGTGTCATTGTATATAAGGCCATTTTGTCTCATATCTGTTCTTCTTGTGTATAGTATGTACATATGTATGTGCATTGCAAGAGTGACAGTTGGCCAATTTGACCGTGCCACCAGAATAATTGCCTGATTGCTACGAGATTTATATAATAATAATGAGTGAAGATGAAGAGGTTTTGGGAAAATAGGGCGTCCACAAACTTAAAATAACTCTGATACCCTTTATTACTGCTAAATGAATATACGCAATGGTAAACAAAACCAACCACTTTGAAAATCAAGTGATTGAGATAGTTTCACATTGAACGTTTTCTTTCATTTAAACTAAACGGGGCAAATCAGCAGACGTAACTGACAAGGCGGCTCTCTTTGTCTGGTAGGAGACAACCGGCAACTAGAATTCCAATAGTTGTTTTCGGAGTATGTTCCATGAAGGAAAAAGCGTGTCCAGTTGCACACAGGGTGCCGAAAGCATGGCCAAGAATATTTCGCAAGTTCTCACAAAAGTGAATGACGTTTCGATATCTCGTTCACTCCTCGTGTTTCACGCCGCGAACAATTTAACGTCGGAAAGAATATTTCCAGAACTCTACGAATTAGAGCTTTGGGAATATTCCTTCTTGTGAATGATTGAAACTGCAGATGGAATTCGACATAAGGACTTAATTCCTGCATCTTTGAGGTACTTTCTGGAGAAATTGGCTTTCCACACGCTCCTCTTTCACTTCGTGCTGAGGTGAGGTAGCTGCCGGAAAGCAAAATACAAACCCAATTGCATCACGCAGCAGAATTAATCGAAGCTCTAACATGTCTTCCCCGACGGCGATTGGCTACCAATGTTGTATACATATTTCGATAAACTAGCTTAACGCGTCCATTAAAGGGCAGCTTACGGACGTGCTCGTATTAACAGGATAATGATGATTTTAAAATAAATATTACCGTGGTGGAGAAGCAGTAGTCCAGTGGTAAAACCTGACCAGAAGGCGCGGGGTTCGATTTCCGGGCAAGTCTCTCTGTGCGCCCTCAGCTCCACCGATTCCGTGTGAATTTCGGGCAACAGATCTTCCTGGGAAACCAATATTGGCACAGGGAATCATGTGCAATTGCTGACCTGAAATTGATGAAAAGTACGTGGGTAGGCTGAAAAGTAATGCACACATGGTTGCAGAGTGCGAACAAACACGAATAGCAAGATCGGTCAAAAGGTGCATTAAAGTGCAATTCTTAATTTTCAAAATCATACATTTATTTTCTAATGTAGTCACCGTGAAGGCTGACACATTTCTCCCAACGTGTAACAAGTTTTTTCATTCCGTCACTGAAAAACTCTTCCGACTTTTCTCGAATTCAGGACTTGACAGCTGCCTTCACATCATCGTCCGAGGTGTAATGATTACCCTCGGGGTGTTTCTTGAGTCGAGGAAAAAAATAAAAATCGCAAGGTGCAGGATCGGGGGAATAAGGAGGATGTGGAGTCGGTTCGAATTTCAGGTTTCGCAGAGCCTCTCCAGTTGTGCGCGAGGTGTGTGGACGAACCTTGTCTTGTTTCGAATCTTGTTGCCTTGTCTTGAATCTTGTTGCAAGATTATTTTTGGCGCCAGGCTGGCTTTAACACGACAAACAAACAACACGTCGGAGGTATTTTAGAGTCTGTATTTCCTGAGAAGAATTTATCGTCGCCCCTCGTTTCAGGACATCGGTCGCATAAACTCAGTGAGCATCCCAAAACACAGTCAATAGAAGTTTCATCAACAATCATGGCTACCCATCGATTTACAGTAGACCTATCAACAGCATCACCACCACAAACAGCCTTTAAACGACGACGAATGTCAGTGTGAGTCACTTTTTCATCAGTTAAAAAATTCGATAACAGCACACGCTGTTTAACTCGCGTTGACATGGCACTAGGACACGTCTGCATACCTCCGCTTCTCAAAATACACTGGATGAATGTAACGACCTCAAACCTATACATTCGTGTTAAGGGGGAATGTTACTTCCACATGCCACCAAGAGTGCTTCTTAAGGTCATTTTGTTTGTGGTCTACATGTATGTGTGCATTAGTTTTCAGCCTACCCTCATAAAAATGGATTATCAGTATCTCCCCAAGTATTTTTTTAACAGGTACCTGTCGCCTAGTAACTAACTGGTTTGCCCTCTTATGATAATCACGGGATTAGACGACGGGGAAGATGAATTAGTAATCCCTCACGCTTACAGCGACCTCAAGGGGGTAGCGTGGCCCCCGCATGACCGGTGCTCGTCTTCTGCCGCCAGGTTCCTGCTGCTGTTCCTCTTGGTGTCCTGCCTGCTGGGTAGTTGCGGGTGGATTCGACGGCGGCGCTTGTCCGAGTGCCGCTGCTGTTGCTTCTGCTGCTGCTGGTGCTGCCCCGGCGGTGGTGCGGGGGGCGGGGGTGCCGGGGGCGGCGCGGGGGGTTGCCCCCCTGCCGGCTGCCGAGCGGGCTCTCGCGCCTCCGACACAGAGGACGACGAGGCAGACGACGAGGAAGGAGAGGAGGGTGGTTGGGGCGCGGAGGCCAGGGCCGCCGCCTACGGCCCCCGCCGCGCCCCCGCTTACCACTCGCCGCCGCCCTACAGCGAGGTACGCCATCTCAAACGAACGCCAGGGGCCGAGCCGCGATCCGGAGCACTCGGACGTGCCTTCCTGGGCGTCGAGCACTGCCCATGTCTATTGTTAATAAGTGTGCACTGCCATTTAAAGGCCTTGTTAGTGTCACACACATCCATACTGCTATGCTTCTGGAGAATTGTAAACCATAATAACAGAGACGAGAACTCTTGCAAGTTTCCTCTTGATAAAGATTTATTATATTAAAAAGTAAAGGTTAAATTGACAACGATGTAGCTAGTGCATCGAAACTAGTCGATGATAAATCTTTATTTAGTGGAAAACTGCAATTGAGTTTTTGTCTCCGTTATTATGGGACGGTTCCACCCATTCACACCTGAATCTGTAATTTATAATAATGGTAAACCGTCCATAATTGCCATATCTACTGATTGGAGATATTCATCAAGAAGGGAGCTTTCACTACATTTTACTTGGTTTGCTATTCATACTTGTTCGTAGAAACATAAGCCTCTTGAGTATATAGGTTTACGATGCTGTATGGATTTCTTTTCACGGGTATTTATATATTTATTTCTGTTTGTGTTTGCAGATTTTACTGGAGTCCCCACTTATGATACCAAGCACTGGTAGTCTTAATATTGTTTTCAGGAGTACGAATGTAGTGGATTATGTACTCGTCGTGAAGTGGATTATGCCAACGAATGAACTTGATGGTCATGAGAAATGCGATTTTAGATTGCACACAGTCAACTTTGCAGGAGCTGTGAAGGAGACTGCGAGGCAATGGCAGGGATGCACATATTTTTAATAAAAGTGAGAAATTACAAAGGACACTTCTAGTGCAGCCAGAATTTATATCATTGAGTTGGAATACAATTGATAATATATAAAAGTAATAAATTAGATAAATATTGGTGGAAAGGTGTCAGCTCCAAGTTGTCTCATTCTTTAAATTGAAACAAGTTTGTGTAGTGCGCTAAAATGTTTTATCAAACAATCCAGGTCAACACACTGTCATTGTCACCGCTGACAAAGGTTCAAAGCCTGTTTTATAGTTAAACAAAATAAGATAAGCTGAACTTATTGAGGCCAAATGCGTACATACGATATGTTTCACTCTGCCCTGGCATCATTAGACATGGTATCAGACTTGAATGTACCCCGTGAGGGTGTTGGGGGATAGGTGAATTTGAGGGCGGTGTCCAGGTCCATGAGTAATTCATGGATCCAATGTAGTGTCTGCAA
This sequence comes from Hetaerina titia, assembly GCA_037158775.1. NCBI lineage: Eukaryota > Metazoa > Arthropoda > Insecta > Odonata > Calopterygidae > Hetaerina > Hetaerina titia. Next base: position 119,532,054 of record CM073771.1, read on the forward strand.
TAATGCCAATATTCGGTACCATGGATTCCACAATATGAATTTCTTTGCAGATTAAATTATCAGGGTTATATGCTTCCTCAGCGTTTTCAGTTTATAGTTTACTATCAAGATACAGGAAAAATTGCAACAGGATTAATTCCTAAATCTTTAGCTTTGCTGAGAAAATGAACCCAAATCTTTTGGATAAGATTTTATATCAGGTAAGCCAGAAATGTGCTCAATTGTTTCTTTCATGTCATAGACAAATAGGGGAAAAATCAAGTAATGATTTTAAATGATATGAGGTTTTCTCTTGTTATATTACGAACCTCCCTCCCATGGACTACAATATTGACGTGGTGGATGGGCTTGTGCGTTCCCATGACCCCTGAAGCTGTGCTGACGGTGGTAATAACAATTGCTCCTGGTAGGGTCACCCATGCCAAATAGGTCGAAGGTTAGGAGCCAGACGAAAGGTAGTCCACGCAGCGTCTGTTCCTCAGGGAGGGGGTTGCAAAGGTTTCTGATCCCACTGGGGCGGCCATTATGTGATGTTGTCTCGTTAAAAACACTATTGAGGAAGGCAACGGGAAACCAGGGGAGGCAAGGCTTCAAAGAAACACTTGCAGAGGAAAACCGACAGCAGCAGGACGGAAGACGCAGAAGAAGAAGATGAAATTAGTTAGAACGTTTAGAAACGTAAAATTAATTAATAGGAACATGGAATGTCAGGACTATGTCGAGGACAAGCCAATTAGAGAATATTAAGCGAGAGATAGAAAGCGGTAATATAGATATTTTAGGTCTATGCTAATGTTAGGTGAGATGGAAGGATAGTGGCCATTACCGGAGTGATTATTATACAATAAAATACAACGGCGGGGACGAGAGCCAATTAGGGGTTGACGTAATATTAAATAAAGAGGTAGGAAGAAGCATAGTTGACAGATACGGATCTACGGCTCTACGACAGTCTTAGAGCTAGCAACGGATGGAATAGTACCAGTAGAGATTAAAACAGAACCAACGAACTTGGTCACTGTTCAGGTGTACATGCCACCGAGCAACCACAAGGAGGAAGAAGTTGATAGAATGTATGATTAATTAGAGGATATCATCGCGTGTGTTCCTGCAGGGAAACATTTGATAGTGATGGGGAATTGGGATGCGACAATAGGCGAAGGAAGAGATGGTGATGAGGGGGGGGGACTACGGTTTAGGCACAAGGAATGACCGTGGGGAGAAAGCAATTGAGTTCTGCAGGAGACAGGGGTAAGTCATCACCAAAACATGGTTGAGACATCAAAAAAGGCGAGGGTATACATGGACAATACCAGGTGACTCAGAAAGGTATCAGTAAGATTATATTATGGTTAGGTACAGGTTTAGGAACAGTGTGATAAATTCGCACAGCTTTCAGAGAGCGGATGCGGACTCTAACCACAATTTAGTTGTTATGAAATGTAACGTCCGTTTCAAGAAGATAAGGCAGGGGCGGCGGGTAAAGAAATGGAATGTAGAAGCATTAAATGGATTAACAAGGAAGAAGTATCAGCAGGCTGTAGAGATTTTAGTTCCTATTCTTAAAGGCTACCTTGTATGAGGACTACAGAACAATAAGTTTGATATACCATGCTGCTGAATTTATTCTCAGGGTCATCAACAAAAGGATTGAGAATAGGGCAAATGATTACTTAGGGGGAAAATCAGTTTGGGTCTAGCAAAGAGAGAGGTACACGTGATGCCATTGGAGTAATGAGGTGACTAATTGAGAGGAATATAGAATATATTCA